>CAUYQG010069746.1:0-31580 GCA_963574415.1 Tarsius wallacei
AATAACTTTTAAGGTGAGATTAAACATGCAAAGTTGATTATGTTAACATTAGAACCTACCCAACAAAGCTAATAAGCCATGGAAAATCGCAGAAGTTTAAAAGTCAATAATGAAATAAAGCCCTAACTGTTGGTCTGAACACATATGGCTCTGGGTGAAAGGAAAAGAATATTTAATAAAGATTTAAAGCTCTGCTTGCATCACTTTAGATGCTAATGTGTAAAGAAATAAAAATAAACAAAGTTAATATCTCAAGTGCCCTTGCAAATAACAGGTAAAGCCTCAATGGCAGTATGTTTAAGGTGTGACATCGACTCTACAATAAATCAAAAATTAGCTGGGTATGGTAGCATGCACCTGTGATTCTGGCTGCTTGGAAGGCTGAGGCGGAAGGATTGCAGGAGCCCAACAGGTTGAGGCTGCGGTGGACGGAAGTGTGCCACTGCACTCCAGTCTGGGCAATAGAGTGAGATTCTAACAAAAAAAAAAAAAAAAGAAAGAAAGAAAGAAAGAAAAAGAAATACTAACTCTCTAAGTTTAGGAGTATTTTTCAGTATATAGTACACTAAGGATATCTGTGTGTGAAGTTCTGCAAACACTACTCTGTAAGAAAGAACTGACAACAAATCTGAAGAAGCTATTTTCACAGTTTCACAAATGGTATTAGTGTAGCCCTTGGGGAAATACTAGATCTTTGTTGAATAAGTGTGATAACTTGAATTTCAATCAGATATAAATTTCCTGCGAAAGAATTGTCTCTGTTATCTAATATAGTTACTTCCCTGACAAAATCTATTAGATTTAAAAGGTCAAAACTTTGGATGCCTCTGCTTTTATTTAATAAGTATTTAAATGTGCTGCTATTGGAACTTATTTTAAAGAGTGCATCTTTTTCCAATAGCTATTAGGGTTATTTTCATAAACATAAGCTTATTTTTTCATATAAGACATTTGGATTTTTAGGTTATTGTATTGTTATATTGACCTGTCAACCTGTGCAACACTACTCTGGAAATGTCCCCCAAATAGGGCTTGGGAAAACAGCAATCAATCCAAAAACATCTTTATTAGGGAATTATGCCTTCAAAAATTACTCTTTGGAGTATTATACATTTCATCTCTCAAATCATTAATACTATATACTATCCTAAAATGAATAATGCCTGGACATTACTAAATCCAAGGATTTAGATTGATATATACATAATAAGAGATTCGAAGTCATAGAAACAATATCTGTGTAGAAAATAATGGGTATGTGAACTGAAAATGTATAGAGAACAAGTATTTTGTCCACATAGAAAAAATCCTAGGGAATATAAATCAATACAACACTGTTACAGTGAAGCATAAAGACACAAGAAAAATCCCATCAGCAAATGTAATCTGTAAAGACTAGGACCCCTCATTTCATCAACAGTGAATAACACGGTATTACATTCCAGAAAACAGACAGTGCACTTGGTGAGCGTGAAGTGTGCAGGTGAAGAAGTAGTGAAATAAGTTTTGTGAGGTGAAGATGTGAGAATAGGAAAAAAGGTGGATGAAAAATCTTGAACATAAATTATTTTTTATATAATATGATGAAAATGGAGATCCATTAAATATACTTTGCAAAGACAAGACTGATAAAATGCCATTAAATGAGCATTGTTCTAATACCGGAACAGAAATTGAACTAAACCAGAGTTGGCCAGTTCTTCAGTAGGATTAGGAGGGGGCTACAGTTTATCTTTATAATAAAAGTTCTGGGAAAATAAATAGTTACTATTGTAACAGAAGTTTTTTTGTTTGTTTGTTGTTTTTTAGTTGAAAATTAAGAACAAAATAGTGGTGTGAAGAGAGTCAAGTAACTCTAAATTTTATTAAGGCTGAAATTTCTTCTAGTAACATCCTCAGCTACAGTTCATCCAATCAACCTTCCTACTGTTGCTTATAGAGCCACAGACAGGTCGAAACCTTAGGAGACTATTACGAATACCATGGAAGCAGAGAGGGCACATTTTAGAGTCAAAATCAACATAATTTGGTAAACTAAAGGAAAAGAACTTAATTTGTAAGCTAAGAGGACAAAAATATGGTGGTGAGTTTTATGTTAATGTAGACAATATTAAGAGAATAGTTGTTTTATAGATATACGAAATGAGCTTATACTCACCATATACTCCAAAGTACTCATTTTATATGTTTCTCAAATATTCATTCTGTTGTTGACTCATTACTTGACTTTAATCTTTTGCTCTATTTTCTACTGACAATTTAAAACAAAATGTCTGTGTAGTAGAAAATGTGTGGGATTTCAAGACAGTCAAGCGACCTAGATTCAGTTCCAGCTACGAAATAAATCATCTGATACCTTAGCCAAAGCATTCTCCCTCTCCAGACATAAACGTGCCCTTTGGTCAAACTAGGCATAACATTTAGTGGTCAGTTAAAACATGCAGATGAATAATGAGGCTTTTGAGTCTGTTAAGATTATAAGCACATTTTGCTGTGCAAATTTAGATTTGTGCTGTCTTTCCACTAAAGCTCCCTTTCATAAGTACACTTCCAATCTTTGCTCATGTTAACTTTTCAGTGAGGATTTTCTTGAGCATTTTGCTGAACATTCAGCTTCTATTCCTTTCCACTCCCTTGCTCCCCACTGCTTGATTTTTCCCCTCCACACTTCTAACACACTATATGACTTACTTGTATGCCTATTTTAAAGTATACATTTGTACAGCGCAGAGTCATGTACTTGGGATTGTACACAAGGAGTGGATCCATCATAGAACCCGTCATGATTTGAAGATCTGCCAGAATGACAACTGGGACTCAGATTAAACCAATTTTACAGCGGCTATTTTAAACCAGCAACAGAAAGAATATCGATGATAACAAGGACATATGTGCATGGGAATAACTTTTACTGTTTTCTTATCCCTTCCAGGGACATATACAAAATTCAGTTCATCATGGCAACATAAAAAGAGTACGAAATCTAAGTCAGACGAGCTCAGAGATGAGGCCTGTCAATACACAAAAAGGATCCTTCTAAAGAACATATGCATCATTGCTGGAGAGGGGAAACATAACACTCATAAGGGTACCTGATCTTAAACCAGGCAAAGTGATATGAGAGGCCCAAATTTTACCTGTATTATCATACCCCACCTTTAAAATTAAAAAAAGGACTTGTGAATCAATGTGGAAAACAAAAAAGAACAAAAAACAATGGTGTAAACAATTTGGAAAGGAATAATATCAGGCTTGCATACAGTCTGACAATTATTGAAATAAATATGGAATATTAAAAAGACAAAGACTTGCAACAGCCCATAAAAGTAAGGATAGGGGTTTCCAACCTTAGCATTGCCTACATTTGGGCTGGACAATTCTTTGGTGAGAGGCCATTTTGTACATCAGGATATCTGGCAGCATCTCTAGGCTTTATCCACTAGATGCCAGTAGCAACTCCTAATTCTCCTACACACACACACACACACACACACACACACACACACACACACACACTTTGTGCTAATCAGTAGTGTCTTCAGACATTTCCAAATAGCCCCTGAGGGGTGGAGCAAAATTGCCCTTGGATGAGAACACTAAGAAAGTAATATTACATATAATTAAAACAAAATTAATGTCAGAAAAACATAATTTAAAGAAATACTATTAAGTGGAATGAGCAGACCAATTTTGTGATAAAAAATTAAATTCATAAACACACTTATACCTATACATGCAGCAATATGACATAAATCAAAACACTCCAAAAACACAAGAAAACATTGATAAATATGGATGAAAGTGAAAAATTTAACACATGGCACTCTAAATATGGTAGAGAGATATTACAACTTGTTGTTGGAAACCATAGGACAATGGAAGTTAAACTGATATTTTTAAACATTTTGTTACAAATAGGGATTGCAAGATTTTTTTTCAATGCTCTAAATATCCTTTACCAAAATTGACATAAAACTGGATAAAAAAGAAATCTAAAACAAATGCATACTTGTGCTCACATCCAAAATCTGACAATTAAGCTCACAAACTCATCCTAGAAAAAGTACTAAATACCTCATTGCTGAATATTACCATGGTCACCTTTGAAGTACTCTTCTTGGGAAGTTATGTGCTGATGCCAGTGCCTAATTCACCTGACAAAGAAATTTTAGAATCATTTCTGGAATGGCCATCAGAACTGTTGTCATATTACCCTTGATGTCCTGAATGTTATCAAAATGTCTTCCTTTAAATATTTCCTTATTTTTGGGTAAATAAAAAAATCATTGGGGGCCAGATCAGGTGAGTAGTGGGTGGTGTTCCAATACAATTATTTGTATACTGGCTAAAAACTCCCTCACAGACTGTTATGTGAGCTGGTGTGTTGTCGTAATGCAAGAACTCCTTCAGGACCATTTTTGCACACACCTTTCTCATGCCAAGATTTTCAGTTAAGATTTTCTTAACTGTTTCTCTGTTGATGTTTATTTGTTATGTTGTGCTTCTCACAGTCAGCAATGATTTTGACTCACAATGTGACAAAATTTTTGCAATGTTTTCATCAGTTCTGCTCATTACTGGTCACCCTGAACTCTCTCCATCAGTGATGCTTTCTCTCCCCCCAGAAAAACGTTTAATTCATTTGTACACTGCCACGTTCTTCATGGCATTATCCCCATAAATTTGGGTTAGCATGTCCCTGATGTCACTTCTGCTCTTGTAAAGTTTAATAAGAAATTTAATGTTTGTTTGTTGTTCTAATTCAAGCTCTGACATTCTCATGATGGCACAGAGAAACTTGCAACAACAACGAATGCCACTCAGCAAGACATGCTCGCACATTGACATGTTCACAGTTGTGAGACACTGATATACTGAGGTTATGACCTTATCGAGTTGTTTGTATAGTGCTGCCAATGTAAGCACACAGTGACAAGTTTGCTACTTGTCAGTCCTTATACCTATATGTGTATATTATGACCATCAGGGCACAATCTTTATTTCTCTTTTTGTTTTAATGTTATTTTAAAGATGTGGGGTACAATTAAGGATTAAGTACATAGGGAACAATCTTTAACTGCAGCACATTAGTCTACAAAGTAATAGCAAAGATAAAAGTAACCATACCAAAAACATTAAGAATGTAAAAACAGAGAATATGTGAAAACTCCAATTATTTCAAAATTTCAGCAAAACACCAAAATTAATACTCTGCAAATCACTAATAATAGTATTAGCAAAAGCACAATTGCTTAATAGACATCTACTACCTATATATCACTATACTAAGTATTACATATAAATTGATATAATCTTCAAAATAACCAAGTGAAATACGTTCTCCAAACATTGCCATATTATGGAGGATTCCATTTACTAAAATGTGTAAATAATGAAGACAAATTTGGTCTACCTGTGGTTGGAGAAATGGATAGGCCCAGGGAGAGAGAGTCAAGAGATTTACTTTAGATGTGCTACATTTAGAGAACATTTGCATTGGTTTGTCCATCTTGAAGAACATTTCCCCCAGGTCTGAACATTACTGATATTCTCACTCTTTTTAATCTTTTCATAAGAGCCCTCACTTAATTAAAAGCAATACCTCGTGCACTACTTAATTTTTAACTACGTGTATATGTTGTCTAAGCAATTGAGGCAGTGACTATATCAGGAAGAACATTCTTGGGGAAAACACTGGCAGTCTCAGAAAATCAAATTGGATTTTAGCAGTGGCAGTGATTCACAAAATCCAATATGATATGCAGTTTTCTACTGAGCTGAGTGGTTGGGAGGACATACATTTGGTGGCTGTATGTGAATGGTTAATTAGGACCAAGAGAAAGCCAAAGGAGAAAACTGAGTTCTAGCCAGCGTTATGCAACAGTTAGCCAACCCCAGAAAAGTGGGAATTTCAAGTTGTATTTGTTGGACAGCAAATTTTGATTTCAATGTTGTTACAATTTAAAAAGACTTTAAGTGTTTAAGTGGTGGATAGAAAGTTGTGATTCTTCATAATCTTCTGCTTATATAAAGTTGTAAGAATCAACATTGAAAATAAATGTTGTTCCTAGCAAAAAAAAAAAAAGCGATAATATTTCAGAACAACATGTTATTGTTTTAACTTAAATTATATATATATAATATGCACGCAAGGATATAGTGGGTTTTAGTAATACGGCTGAAATCCTGCAGTAGCAAACATTCTTTGATTCTGAAGCTCTCTGACTTTTTTTTTCTTCCTGTTAATATAAAATGTACTGTTCTCCATTTTTAGCATTCTGAGTTTGTTTTTTTCTGAAGACGAGTTCTATTTTAATTCCCTTTTCTCAAATCAGCACATGCCTTAATGAAGCCCAGAGGAATATTTAGCCTACAGTTACTATACAGATCAGTGATCTGATTAACTTTTAATCAGATAAATGTTACTACTTAATCCCTAAGAGTAGAAATTTAATCCTTTGTTAATTCAATTATGTGTGTGTGTGTGTTTGTGTGTATGTGTGTGTGTGTGTGTGTGTATTCTCTCTATGTATATATACAGAGAGAGAGATTTTTAAAGTGGTATCATGCAGTGGCATGATCATAGCTCACAGCAACCTCAAACTCATGGACTTAAGCAATTTTTCCGCCACAGTCTCCCTGAGTAACTGGGATTATAGGCATACGCCATCATATCCAACTACTTTTTTTATGCCAGGAATCAGAAGCAAAAACTTTAACAGGAAGCTCTCAAAGACTCTTAAGTATCCCTCAATATTGTACTCCGAAATTCTTCCCTGGGAGCTTGTGAACTCAGCACCTGTGGCCTCCTTTACGTAAAACATTTGCTAGGCATTTGGGATGCAGTTTGGTCCTCAGATTCAGAGTCACTTCTGACACTCATGGCATGACATTGACATAATATTTAACCTTACTGAGTTCAAATTTCTTCATATATATAGACTTTGAAGTATTTTTATAAGTAGGATAAATTATAACCAATCTCAGGCACATAGGAGGTATTTGGTACTGCAAATAAAATATCCTTATTTTAATGGACATTCCACATAATGGAGAACAGTAATTTATTATGTGGCTATTCAGCTATTTTTACTAGATTGACTATGGAAATAATTTGTCAACATATGCTTTAAATAAAGAGCATACCATTATAGACAGTAAATGGGGTAGTTCTAGAGGGTGGGTGTCAGTTCAACACCTCTCTTACAAGGTATCTTTTACCTTGAACTATGATTGTGTCAAAAGTAGTATAAAATTCTGATTTGATATTCTCCCTGATTTGATCATCTCCTCTCGGGATGATCACAGATTTTTTTAGTTCAAAATTATGTGTAGTTTTGTGAATTTACAAATTCCTTGTTAGTGTGGAAAGCTAGCTTATCATTGAAATGCTGCTTAGCAAACTTCAAATTAGAATGATGAGGAGAGCTAGTTTTATAATTTGAACACTAATTGTATTGAATTGAGTGACTTCATCATCGTTTTTTCAAAGAATTAGGAGGTCATCCCACTTGAGAAGGAAAAGCTTTCAAAATTAAATCCAATGTCCTGATCCAAATACCTGAACTAAATCTCAATTTTCTCACTTCAATTGCAATCAGTTGGGGAAGATATTTTGTCTTGCTTTTTTAATTTAAGTAAACAATAAGTCATAAACTAAAACAGTTAACTGTTTTAAAAGAGAGCTAAACATATTTTGGAAGTTTCAAAATTTTATAAAACAAATCACAAGCAAAGAATATTTTCTAAGAAAATCAAACAAGAAAAGGTAATGCACATGTAGTCACACACAGGAGATAATGCACTTGAAAATTGCATACTATCTACCTAGAAGTAACAATCATAAAAAAAAATTAAGTGAGCAAGTGGAAAAAGACTTTGATATTTCAAAATGGAAAATTCAGGTTAAATATTCACTTAAACTTATTTGATGATTCAGTTCATGAGGAAATAGAATAACTTACTCAAAAAAGAGATAAAAGCAAAATTACTATAGTGACATATAAAGAAATTCTTGAAAGAAAATTCATAAAATTTAGTTATCAACTATTCTGTTGAAAATGATAAGTCAGCATTTAAATTACTAGGGTAATTTTTAATACCAAATTTATGTAACTTCAGTGTTTAAGGTTACTCTTCTGTTATATCATGTAGCATATGAGGAAAGAAATGAGAACCAATAAGTATAAACAGAGAAGTCAGGCACAACACTCATATATTTATTTTCCACATATCAACAGTGTCCCAATATTTACAGTGCAATATATTCTTTAAAAAGCCTAAGAGGTAAGCGATACTTTAGTATTTTAGTTTAGGAATGACAAAACATGAACTCAATATTTAAGGCAGGGGATTTGATACTTGAGTGACACATTTTCTCTTTCACATTGCCATTAAGACTACAACAACAGGAGATGCTAAATAATATTCCAGCAACATAACATTGAAATACCTGAGCAGAGAGAACTATGTTAGTCTACTATCTTACACTACCACAAAATACTTAAAGAAGGAAGAGGCACAGGAAATTATGAAGAAAGTATAAAAGAAACCACTTTCCACTCAGGAATAGCATCACGGACCTACCATAATGTTGTGATAGAACTCTTGTTGGCCTCATTTTCTTCATATATGTAATAAAGGCCTCAGATAATAGAAGGAAAGGTAACAGTTTATGGTGACCTCCAATACTCTAGCATGTAGATTAGGTTATTTATACACAATAATGCATAATCATAGTCTAAACATATTAACATATTATATTAATTTATGCCAACATGAAAAATTTATACTTTAGATTTATATTAATGCATGTGAAGTCAATGAATGCAATTCTGAAAACCATAAAGTAATCACATCATAAGAAGTTAATAATAAAACAGATGTTTAGAACTCTGACATATTGCATAATAACATGTTTTTTTTTTAATACAGAGTTTGCATTTTCTTGTCTATAAAATAGAGTAGGAGAGGATCATTCTTTTCTGTTTCTATTATTCCAATGATGAAAAACAAAAGAAAACAGAAAATATATTTCATTCAACTTCACATTACCTACTGTATGCCACTGGTCTGAAATAGTGTACTAGCACAACCATATTCAATACATTCGAATGTCTCCCTGTCAACTCATTAGTAGTTTAAAACAGAATGAACAAGATCTGAATTTTTTTTTTACTCATGATGTCACCCTAACTATTGTTTGACACTAATATTTAAGATTATACTAAAAGTAGAGTCAGGGTATTCCCTTGTATTTGTCTCACCTTGTCAGTTGCATTAAACGATATCCTATGATCAAGCATCTATTTGAGGTATTTGTTGCCCACAGAGCCTTTTGTTTTAGTCAAAGTCTTTTGATGCTCTTGTGCACTTGACCATATTTGTGGGACACAAAGAGGAAGGAGCAAGAACGAGTGGATGGGGCAGTACCACAATGTGAGACAAATAAGCATATTTTAGGACAAGATATTGTCTGGGAACGAGAGTGTTGCTTTAAGCGTCAAAGGACAAAGAATAGCATAAAGTTAGGACATGTGATCTCTTTCTATTTTTGCATTTGCAGTAACATTGTTAAGTAAATTCCAGGTGAGCAGCAGAGGACAGTGTCTTCCATGAGGCAATTTCTTTTTTTGTAAAGTTATTATTATTATTATTTTAATTTTTATTATAAAGATGTGGGGTAAATTTCAGGGTTAGGTATATAAACATTGATCATGCAGGTACCCTTGTTGATGAGGTGTGCCATGAGGCAATTTCTAAGTTTTCAGGGCAAGGGAGCACTTATGAGAAGGGACCTAAACACCTGCAATGTGTGAATTTATTCTTATATGTTTAAACTTCAGTCACCTTTAAAGTCCTCTTTTTTTGATGTAATACACCTACCTATTCAGATGCTTTTTTCATTGCTCAAAATAGTTTTTGAACTCATCAATTTTGATGCTTTTTAGTACTTTTGTCATATTTTATTTCACTTCTTCCATATTAGCAAACATTTCCCTTTGAGGACTTTTTTTATTTGGGGGAAACAAAAAAAAGTCACCCAGGGGGAGATCAGGTAACTAGAGAGGGTGGAACATGGAGATTAAACTGTGGTTAAAAAAAAATAAAACTACTCAACACTCAGCATGGTGAGGGCAGGTGCATTTGTAAATTACCCATCATGAAATGGAAAAACTCATTGAAAGATTCTCCAAAAACAATTCACTGGATCCAAACACAGCCTTTCACAACATTAGGTGGTACACCGATGCCATGAGTTCCTAGAACACTTGCCTGAGGAGAAGCCTGTACTACAGGGGACCTGCATTCCAAAAGAAAATTCCAGGTTTTTTGGGTCCCTTCATATATTGAACACTTCCTACATGTTAAAAAAAAAATGGTACAATTTATTTCCTCAGGAAGCTTATAACTGAGTGAAAAGAGGCAGACATTAATTAAAATATATCTCTGAGAAATGTGTAAAGAATCACAAAGCTATGGAAATATGATACGGAGTTGGATCAAGTGATAATAGAGGTAAAATTCATTTGAGTAAAAATTAAGCTGAAATAGTTAATATTAATACTGATTAAGAGTAGTTAAAATAGGACATATAAAGAAAATGGGAGGATACAAAGTATCTTTGATAAATTGCAAAAGTCTCCTTGTGGCTTTAGCATAAAGAGAAAAGAACAAAAGATAAGGGCTTTGTTCAAAAGTGAATATAAATGGCGGGCCACAGCAAAGTTGAGCTGTGCTAGGTTTTCTATGCCTTTCTAGGAACTTTGAAATTTTAGAGCAATGAGCATAATTTACATTACACCATTTAAGAGTCTTGTCAAGAAATTCACATTTTTAGATACAGGGAGAAATTTAAGGAAATAATTTTAACAGTTGAATTAAAAGACAATGGTTTCCTGATTGTGACATGGTAGATATAAATTGATAGACTAAAAGGATATTTAAAAATGAACTTAATAGGTTTGTATAAAAAGAAAGGAAAATACAGGCTTTCTAGTGTTTACAAGTGAATATATATTGATGGCATTCACTGATATGAGTATTGCTGAGACCAAATTTGACAGGGAGCAGAACTGAGGAGTTAGATGAAATTTGATTTGAACAGCTTGAACTTAAAGGTTGTTTTTTTAAAAATTTTTTTAATTAACAGATAAGATTGTCTGTATTTATTATGTTCAACGTGTTTTGAAGTCTATATTCACTGTGAAATAACTAAATTTAGAAAAGTAACATATGCACTATCTCGCATAATTATTGTTTTGGTGGAAAATCTTTAACATTCATTCTCCTAGCATTTAAAAAAAATTAATAAAGTCTTTGTATATGTATCAAATAAGTGACTATGTGAAAATATGTGGGAGAGATTTCAAATATGTCTTCAACTATACTGTTTTGGAACTCCAAAGATGTCTGGATTGGAGATATAAATTTATAAATATTTTTTATATAGATGATAACTGTAGCTATGCTCTCAGTTGGAACTAATAATTAGACATGAGAAGAAATAAAGCCTAGAGTTGAAACTCAAGAAACTCTTGCAGTCATTTGCTATAAGAGACAAAAAATAAAAATTCAAGGAGAGAGATTACAGTTATCCTGCATTGATATCTTATTATTTTCTAATTTTTCAAATTTCCTAGGCAAATAGTCAACATAATTTTAGTAGGGAAACAAATTACATAAGCCAAATAAAATGTTATTAGCAACATTACTACTTAAGCTAAGAACTCTAAAAGACTGTTTTGTTAAAAACTTGTTGAAGTAAAAGTCAGTAACAAATCTCTTATTTCTGAAAGCTTTTTCTCATCTAGCATAATGTGATTTTAATATATTTATCTGTGGTTTGCTAAGATATTAAAATAAACTGAAAGTACATCTCCTTTTGTTGGTCTACAGAGGAAGTTTCTCTTGTACACTTAAACCCATAAACTTATTAATCATTCTAAGGTTTTCGTCAGAAGGAACATGTGGTTTAGTGGTGCAATTATGGCCATGAATATCTGAGTTCTATTTTCAGTTCTTCACCTATATTGTGTTTAGTGACTTGGGAAATCATTTAACTTCACTGAAAAGTTTTTTGTGTGTTTGTTTCTTATTCACAGAGTATTTCAATGATAAGAACTCATGTTAGACTAGCTCAGTAATGACTGAATAGAATTCCAGAGGATCCATAGGAAATTCCTAGATGTTGAACAATGCTGGTTGATTTTAGAGATAATATCTTCTGGTAACACAGAGACTAGTCATATTTATTAATAGATTGTAATCACAGAATAATTTCTGATCTTTTTTTAACTTCTTACATTTTCATCTCCTTCTAGTTTAATTTATTCAAATCATATGTGATTGCCCTGAATTTTGTTTGATTTGCCAACTTATAAAACTGTACCAATACTCTATAAAATATTGACTATTGAATACATATGACCATACTCCCACAAAAGCTTCATGACAAAGATGATCAGAGATTTTAAGGAACCATTGTAGAAATTAAGTTTGGATAGTTGAAATGTTACTTCCAAAACCAATCAATAAACGATTTCCAACTTAGCAGCAAATATTTCTGAACTGGCAACCCCCAAATTTATTTGACTCTGTTTGTTTTCTTTGAAAAGTATATGTGCTCACAGGTCAATTAAATAACTCTTAATCAATGTTAGAGAATGTCCTTTAGCACTCTGTGACTGGATGTTGAGATGTTAGAATGTAAATTTTAAAAAATTATTAATACTGCAAAATTTACCAAATGTTGCTACCATTTGGTAAATTTATTATTGTTTCAAGTTACTCATTTATCCTTCTAATAAAAAGATTTTTAAATTGTCACTATTATAACTTTAAGTGCCTCTTGCTGGATGGGGCATATTTCCTGGTCCCACTGACACCGAAATTGACCACATGTCCTATTTTGAGCAATGGAATATGAACACTTGTGTCATAGCTTTTACTAAAGAAAATCTTTAATAACGTTTGCACTTTCTTGCCTTAATTTGTCATAAAAAAAGCATGTCCTGAATAGTGACTGACCCTTTCAGCCTGGATGCTGGTATGAGAATTCCACTGAGCAATGCTGGTGGCTATCCACAACCATTACCATTTGTCTTGAATGGGAAGTAAGTGGTTGTTTTTCTAAGCCATTGAGATTCAAAGTTATTTGTTATCATAAAGAGCAGAAAAAAATACATTGACAATAGCAGGGGGAGAGTCATGACTAATTTCATATAGCAGTAAAACTTTTATTTAGAAAATAAATTTCATATTCTTTTTTAATTCCTGTGTGAAAGACAAAGATAAATAATGAGATAATTTTTTATTATAAAATACTAAAAATTTAGAAATTGCTTCTGCAGTTGAAAATATCTTTATTTCTTCTTTTTTAAAGGAAATTTTCACTGAATATAGAATTTGCAGTTGATAATACTTTAACTTCTATACTTGAAAAATGTTGGGCCAATTCTTTCTGGTTTTCATAATTTCATAAATCCACCATCATTTTTTCCCCCCCCCCCCCCATAGGCAATGTGACATTTTTCTCTGGCAGCTGTCAAGATTTTTCTTTTCTTTTACTTTTTAAAGTTTCATGATACTGTCCTAGATTTTTTTGGTTTTTTCCTGTTTGGAGTTTGCTCAGCTTTTAGTCTATAAATTTATGTCTTTTTGCCAAATTTGAGAAGTTTTCAGTCATCATTTTCTTCAACCTTCTTTTAGATTCATTCTTTTTCTCACTATTTGGACTTCAGTCATAAGAAAGATGGATGTATAATTATTGTCCTACAGGCTCCTAAAGTTCTGTTTAATTATTTTCTCTATTTTCTATCTGTTTGGCTAAATTCCATTGCTCTGTCCACAACTTCACCAATTCTATTCTTAATCATCTCCATTACTATTGAACCCATCAGCAAGGGTTTTTTTGTTTTGTTTATTAATTATTATTATTGCATTGTATTAGTTTTATAATTTCTATTTTTTAAATAATTTTTATTATATTGATATTTTCCATTTAAGATGATTTGTATTTACTTGTTGAGGTATTTTTATTATGACTTAGTTAATGCACTTTTCAAATAATTTTAACATTTTGTTTATCTCAGTGTTGACATCACTTCTCTTTTCTCTTTCCAGTTGGATTTTCATGTTTTGTTTTTTTTAATATGATGGGAGAATATTTGTATTGTGCCCTGTTCACATTGTATCCATTATTTTAAGAGACTTTGGGCTTTATTTGAATCTTTTATTTAGAAAGCAATCATCTGTTTCATTTCAGGAAGCTGATCCCGAACTATTTTTGTAGTATTTGGTTTCAATTACAATTTAATTTTTGGAAACTATATGGTGCTATTTTGGTCTGAATTGTTGATCTGGTGCTTCTGGTTCTTCCACTGGTTCCTGCTGTTGCTGCCTGAGGGGCAGACTTGTTTTAAACTGGACCACAGTGTCTGTAAGTGGGGAAAAGAATCCCTAATGCTTGGGCATGAACAGACTTTCTGATCCAGGAATCTTTCTTCGGAGGGGTTCCCTTGCTGGCTCTTCTCATCTACCCATAGCCTCTTGATGAGGGAGAACCTCTAGCCAGCTGGGGAAGAAGAGTACTTTCCAGATCAGGGGATTTTTGTGGTGATCTTTCCCCTGCCAGTGGCATGCAGCATCCTATCTTTAGATTCTGGTTGATCCTCCATGCCCATACTACCAGGCTTATTTGGTGTTATCAGCAAGACTTCCATTCAAACTGAGAAAAGATGAACCTATCTGAGTGGCCTTCTCTTGCTTGTTTGAAGTTTAGAAAATGCTGAATTTCAGGGCCTTCTGTTGTGTGGGGGCTTGTAGTTGCCCTGTTGCTATGTTGTTCCTCTTGTCCTGGAGTCCCTAGCCAGTTTACCTCTTCTTTCTGCTTTTTAAAGTTCTCCTTTGGTTGCCTCTGGATTGTTTCCCATGTTTGTAGTTATACATAATAGAGAGGAACAGGAAGAAATGAGTTGGTGCCATCATATTAGAATGGTAACTTCTGTAAATGCAGTTTAAAAATAGTGTTTAATTTTGGAAACTCTCTTTTTTTTTTTTTTTGAGTTGGAGTCTCACTCTGTTGCCCAGACTGGAGTGCAGTGGCGGCTCCCGGCCACCCCAGCCTCGATCTGCTGGGCTCCGGCGATCCTTCCGCCTCAGCCTTCCGAGTAGCTGGAACTACAGGCGCGCGCTATCACCCCTGGCTGATTTTTTGATTTATTGTAGAAATGAGGTCTCACCAAGTTGCCCAGGCGTGTCTCGAACCCGTGGGCTCAGGCAATCTACTCATCTCAGCCTCCCAAGGCGCGGGATTACAGGCGAGCCACCGAGCCCAGCTGGAAACTCTCTTTTATAACTGAAGACAAATCATTTTATTTAAATTTGTCTCTGCATTTGTTTGTATGGCAAATTGGTCAATCTTAGGAATTAATTGTGAAAAAAAAAACATTATCAATCAAACTTAAAAAAAAAATCCACTATTATGTTTAAAGCTTCTGTTTTAGTCAGAATAGCTATACAAGTGAGTATATGTGTTTCCTGTTACTTTGCTTATAATTCATGTCATTCTAAAATGAATTTCCTATCTGTATTAGTTTCCCAGAGCTTCTGTAACAAGCTGCCTAAACAAAAGAAATTTATTGTCTCACGGTTGTAGAGGCTAAAAGTCTGAGATCATGGTAATAGCAGGGTTTTCTCTGAGGGTTGTGAGGTAAGGGTCCATTCAAGGTCTCTCTCTTTGACTTACAAATTGGTGTCTTTTTGCTGTGTGACAATGAAAACATCATCTTTCCTCTATTTGTGTTTTTGTATCCAAACTTTCTTGTTTTACAATAACACATTCATACTGGTTTGGAAACTCCCCTATGACTTAATTTTAATTTAATTACCTCTGTGAAGACCCTATCTCCAAATAAGGTTGAATTTTGAGGTCCTGGGAGTTATGGCTTTAACATTAATTTGGGGAAACTCAATTCAACCATAGCACCATCTTAGTTAATGTTAAATCTATTCTTTCAAATTGTTCAAAAATCTTGGTGTTCCCTTTGACTCCTCTCTTTATCTCACATTCCAAATGTGATACATCATTGAAACTTTTTGTTTACTTTCAAAATATATATGACACATCTACTTTCAAAATCTATTGATGCAGTTTTTTTGGCCCACGAGTCGTCATGCTGGGCCCCCAAGGGATGTTGCAATTCCTGAAGTTTCACTGCCAGCCCAGAATCCGTGGTGGTCGAGGACGCAATGACATCCAGAGAAGGGACCGTGGCGGCACCTGAGAACTCGGGATGCTGACAGCTGCAGAGTTCCAAGGAGTGATACAGCTTTCTTGAATCAGTGGCTGGCAAGTCAGTCCTCTAGAAGCGTTAACTGCTCTGCTTGTTCATCAAACTGGGGTGCAAGCCCTAGAGAAGTATTATAGCTGTCAGCTTGGTGGGTCAGCAAACCAGGCACCCAAGGAATGCTGAAGCTCTCTGCTTGATGGGTCCAGCTCTTCCAGTCTGGCATGTGCAACTCCACTAGCTCACCAGTGCAGGGTTCTTTTCTCATGCGCAAGAAAAATGAGGAAGCGAACACCAGAGAGTAAGTCGGAATTTATTGGAAGACAGGAAAGCTCCCAGCGGCAGGAAGGAACCTGAAAGAGGTTTGCCAATGATGTCGCTGCAGTCAGGGGTTTATATAGTCTTGACAGAGTGCTGATTGGTTGGTGACAGCACCAATCAGAGAGAGGCATCATGGTGTGGGATTGAAATGCACCAATCGGGAAAGGGTTGAAAAGGGTCAATCAAGTATAAGCTCACAAAAGGGCAGCCCATGGACCCGGAAATATGTGTTCTCACTCCTGTTCCTGAAGTTTGCAGCAGATTTTACTGTGACCTGCCCTTATCTGTCTGCCTACCCGGTTTCTTCCTTTTTCCTCTCACTATCATTCTGTTCCAAGTTATTATCATTTATCAAGTCTGTCCTAGATTATTGCAGCAGCTGTTTAGTTTATCATTCTGCTTCTGCCTTTCCACGCCTACAGTCTATTCTCAATATAACAAACAGAATGATATTGTTAAGATGTGTGTGAGATCGTGTCGTAAAACCTCCCAATGGCTTCCATTACATTGGCCTACTAGCCTTACATGATACCCCTTTCATTCCTTGGATTTCATCCCTTGCTATTCTTTTTGTTGCATCTGTTCTAGCCATACTGGCTCCTTACTGTTCTTCATACTTTCCAGGCATGGTCTTGCTAAGAGCGTTGCTGTTCTGTTAGCCTAGTGTGCTCTTTACTTAGATATCGAAAAGACACACTCTCTCATTTTATTTATAACTTTACTAAAGTCACCTTCTCAGTGAGGCCCTTCCTAGCACATTGTCTTAAATTTCACCCATCAAGGCAGTTCGTGACTTCATTTGCTTCTTTATTAACATAATACATATTTCACTTTTAATCTGTCATGTTAATTTCTCTTCCATCAGAATGAAAACTGAATAAAGTCATAGACTTTGGGTTGTCTTGTGTGTTACTAAATCCTCAGTTCCTTAAAGAATGTGTGCCAAATAATGTTTACTCGATAAATACTTGTTGAATATGTCAATGTATGTGAAAAAAGTTTCACCATGCCGGTTATTTAGTTTTCCAGAAATAGGGGAGAACATAGAAATAGGCAAGGTATAGCCAGAAGTTATAATTTGTGCCCACACAGATCCAAAAGTATGTATCTATACTTTATAAATAAACCTATAATAAATATAAATTTACATACTCACCTATATTAAATTATATATTTAAAAGTACTCTTTTTTAGCTCTACCTTTATTTTGATACAGCTACATGTATCTACTTTATAACTCTTTTGGATGTGCTTATCAGCTCATTGCCTTTCTTAGAGTCAATGTGTTTTAAATAAGTTTGAAGTAGTAAAATAAGAAATAATTTCTAAATGCTTAGATTGCACAGATTCAGCTAGTGGAAGCTCCTTTAAATTATCATATTATCCTTTCACTTATTTTGCTACCATTTTGGCAATAAGTTGTTCTCAGTCCTTCATTTTATACCATCCCAAGGCATGAAAGCAGGCACCTTCAAAAGAATCTTAGTTCTCTTTAATGGAGAATATTAGTAGAAGCCAAGTGCTCACAGGTAAGTTGGTGGTGGGTGTTTTGCCCCTAATGCTGTTCCTGGAACACTTTTATGAGTGAAAGATCTTGAAAACTATTCTTTCTGGTTATGAGTTCACATTGATCTTGCAAATTTAACGTATCATATTGCTTACCCATTTTAAATGGTGTGTGGTTTCATTGATTACCAGAATTTTCTCTATATTGACATTTGGCATACCAGATGTCATGCTGAGTTAGCAAAAAAGATAGCCCAGGGCATAGGAGGTAATAGAGGAGCCAGGAATTATGACTGGACTACTAAAATATCAATGTGATTCACCCTTGCCCATAACATCCACTATTGTTTTTATCTTGCTTCACTGTTTTTATGTTCCAAAACACAAAATGCTATTTGTTACCTATTTTTTCATTAGAATCTAATCTCTTTGAGGATATTATATTCCATTTTGTTCTATTATTATGTTCCCATTGTCTGAAAGAGTGCTTGGTATGTAATAGCTCCCTAATTAATACAATAAATGAATGAATGAATTTGTTATTCCTTATAAAATCCATAGATTGGATGCAGTCATTCTAATATGTTTAAAGATAAAAGAGCTGAAGATGAAAAATGTAGTTAAGTCATATTGTGTTTTAGGGAAAAAAGAATAATCTAAAATGGTGGCTAAGAAGGAGTCACCAAAGATAAAAGAACACATACACACAACAACAACAACAACAACAACAACAACAGCAAAACAGGAGTAATAGATGTCAGAAAAGAAAGAAATTCTAATTTAGAATTTGGGGACGGTAGTGTCAAATGTCATAGAAATCAAGCAAAGAAGAAAGTTCCTATTAATGTTTGACAATACACAGTGCTGTTTTGAATTGGACAAACCCGGTTTCAATATTGATTTCTGGAGGAATGAATGATCTCGTTAGACCATAACGAGAATACAAATCTGTGTGTAAGTGTAAGGTTATGTGGCAGTAGATAGATAAAAATATGGGGTTCTCTAATTTTTTTCCTTTTTTTATAGAGTGTTTTATATTCTGGGAGTAAATATTTAGTAAGTGCCTTATATTTTGAGAGTAAATATTCAGTAAGGATTTGAAGATAAAAAGAGAAAGAGATACTTGATTTTCAAGAGTAAGTGGCTATGAAATCCAAAGCATAAGAAAAGGGTAGCTCTAAATCTGTTAATCTTGTTTGGAGTATCTTAGTTGTCTCAGTACCACTAGGTATTATAGTCTGATATTTTTACAAGTTACAGGGTGATTCTAAGAGCCAGGTATTTTGAAGATCACTAACCAATATGGAAAAATCAAAGTAATCAATGTATAAATTATCAGTAATTTAGCAAAATTATTCAGTGCATGATTAAAAATTAACAGTCTGTATTTATATAAAAATATATAAATTAAAATATAAAATTTGTGATGAGAGCAAGATATAATTCCCAAAATACCTTGAATTGTAGGTAATTTGTCTAGTAAACATTACTTTGAGAGAAGAATATGCTATAAGATTTTTAATTTAGAAAAAAAATCAATTTTATTAAAGAATAGAAATAAAAGTATTTCGTACTCCTAGATCACATGATCTAGATGCCTTACTTAGATTTATTCTAATCCCAAACAAGTTCTGTAGATGGATTTAGAGTTTACTTTAACATTATTCTAATTTTTTCTAAAACATATTCTAAAACAAATGTGAAGAAAAAAAGTCCTTACATAGTCAAGTCTACTTTAAAAAAAAAAAAGGTGCAAGGTAACTCTTGTAGCAAAGGATTTGCCAAGCAGATAGTGAGATAAATTATAATTTGATGTTAGCTTTATAAGTACAAGCCACAAGGTATAAGATAGGGAGTTTCTATATGGATGCTTGTAGGTTGGGAGAGGTTGCTCACGGCTGTAATCCCAGCACTTTGAAAGGCAGAGGTGAGAGGACAGCCTGAGCCCAGGGGTTCAAGGTTGGCCCCAGTGACTTGGCAAGACAGTATTCCTACAGTACATTAAAAATAATAATTAATTAGCCGGACATGGTGGTGCATGCATGTTCTGGCTACTTGGAAGGCTGAGGCAGAAGGAAGCCTGAGCCCATCAGGTCGAGGCTGTGGTAGCTGTGACCAACCCACTGCACTCTACCCAGGACAATAGGGCCCGACTCAAAATAATAAATAAATAAATAAATAAATAAATAAATAAATAAATAAATAAATAAGGTGATGGATGCTTGTACATTTGGGAAATTAGAATTTTATAGTAAACATTTTTTGAAATCTTAATATAAGGAGAAAAATAAAACTGTGTATAGGTAGATTTCTGCCACACTAAAGATAAAAGAAAGACAGCTACAAAGGTAATACAATTAAAAGGAGGAGAAAAGTAGGACTTTGGGAAGATAATAGTTTGAGTAGTGTTCGATTACCACCAACTGTAAGACAAAAATTGATTGAATCAAAAATCTAAACATTGACAAAGTTAATAGAGAAGCAGTACATTATACAAAGATATTTGCAACATTTGCCAGGGGAAGGGGCACGTAACAGCACAAAGGGTACCTGATCCTAAACCAGGGAACATGAGGACAGGTGGGAAGCCCAAACTTCACCTGTATGTAGGTACACCTGTTGTGTACCTAATCCCAACTTGTACCCCACATCTTTAAAATAAATTAAAGAAAAAGAAAAAAAAACATGAGATTGGTATCTATAATTTATAAAACATTCCTATAAATAATTGAGAAAAACTCAGAAATGAGTGAGTAAGGGACTTAGGCTACTCACAGAAGGAGAAATGCAAATGGCTAACCAGTAAGTAAATGGTAGGCTTAGATTTCCTAATAAGCACAGAAGTTTTAATTAAAACAGCAAAAAGAAGTGACTATTACAATTCACAGATGAAAAACAGAGTATTTAAGTGTCACACCAAGTTATGTCGCTAATACGTTATTTGTTAATTTTTACACTGAATCAAAATATTATCAGAGATATAGAGGCATAGTTTTGAAAGTTCTTAAGACCACTTAACATTTTTTGCACTGGTAGAATATTGAGACATTTTTATTCATATACTATGACAAAGCATTTATCAAATTCCTTTTAATAGTTGTGTTTGGCAAATGTCTCCTATGTTTTGAAAATCTCATGTGAAACTTTACATGAAAATTGTTTTGCAGAAAATATTTTTTCATGTAGTACTTTTTCCTATTATTCCTTTATTTAGCTGGTAGACTTCATTCAACTTTGTATTTAATTTTGCTGTTTTACTTATTAATTGTTTCCTCTTTTAGTTTACCAAGTTCTACTGTGAGAAATACGACTTATATAATCCACTATGAGAAATGTACTCATAAAATAATATTGCGAGAAAAGTAATTCCATGGCTTCTCTCAGCAGATTATATTTTTTACTGTTACTCTTAGGTCCTTTCCTGTCCACTTTTTCTTTTATCTTCCTATCTTTCCACCTACATTCATTTTGTTCTTAATCTTTATCCCTTTTCTTCCTACTGCTCTAATAATAAGAATGGACAATGTGGGTCTATGGGCATGTGTATTGAGGCTAGATACAGTATGATATAATTTTAGCAGGGACATATGAGCGGAATTGCAATGATTGTATAGGATAATTGGTATAGTTCTGCACCAATAGTTTTTCCTTTGCTGATAGGTTGCATAAAACATTAAATACATGCTTTAATCCAATTTTTGATGTTAGAAACATCTTGCTATTTATTGATCATTCAATAAAATTATAGCCTAATTCTCAGAAACGATATATTTTTTTCTAGACATTTAAACTTCATTCTAAGATGTCTTCTCTGGCTAGAATAAAATTAAAACATGGTTATTGCAGAATGACACCAGGAACATTCATACAAAATTGTTCAATACATATTTTAAGTTACTATTTTGACTTCTACCATGGCAGGTCAATTTTCTTGATTTCTTTTGGCTGTGAGTACAATAATTCTCTAATGCAGGTTAGTAAGTATGTATAATTAAGAAAACTGAGACATTGTTAATGAAAGACAAGCACAGTTGATCAGATATAATTAGATACAAAAATAGAGAGAAATGAATATTAATGGCAATCTCCAAGCTCCTAAAGGGGAACAAAAATGTTCCAAAAGGCAAAATTCATTTTTTTGGGTTCCTAAATACTAATAATACTTTTTCCTTTTAATTAATTTTATTCTTATATTACTAAAAAATATATCCCATACCTGTAGGAGCATGCAAGTTAAAAAAGAATACAATAATGGGTAGATCTAGGTCTTATTTTCTCTTTATTTGTATATCATTTGCTTAAATGTTTGGATCTTCATATATATATAGGAAGAGATATGGGGTTGTTTTCACTTAAGTATTATCTGCATTTATATTAAGTAACTGCCATCCTAATCTTGACATTAATGTCTTTTTTGCTTTTTTTTTCACTTGAGTAGTATATTATTTTGCCACTAATAGTTTAACACTTTGCCAATAACTAAAGTATCAAATATTATTTGAATCTTTGCTCCTGGTTGCTTTGCTTCTGTTACTTTCCTATATATTATTCTTACTAATTCAAAGCAATTGTATTGTGTTTAGCACTATTGAACACAACATCTGTGTAAAAGCGGGTACAACTTCCAAAATTAGAGTCTGTGCCACACAATACAAAGTAAGACTATTTAACTTTTCTCAAATGAGGAGAAATGTGAAATGTCAGTGACACACCGGACAGAAGGAACAGTAAGACCAACAGGCCTTTTAATCTACATTATCCCCACAGTGCTTTTTAAAAATAATTATGCCATTATGTGCTTTTTGCTTCTACTATGTCATAATTGTCTTACATCTCAAATCATTAATTAAAACAGTTTTTAAGAGCAAAGAACTGGCTGATTTAGAGTAAGTAATTTAAATCTAGGAAGGATTTCTAAACTATATCAAGGTTAATTTAGAAGTTACTCTCTTATAGTGTCTCGGGATTAAATATGTAGTAGAATAAATAGCATTATAAGGGTTCTAAACAAAGATTATAACACAGTTTATGAAAAAATGTAGAATGTTACTGAAATATTTTCCAAAAAATAAATTATTTTCAAAATATTTTTTGAAATTTTTTCTTTTTGTTTCTATTTATTTACTTACGCATATATTTATTTATTTATTATAAAGATGTTGGGTAAAATTCAGGGTTAGATGTACAAACATTGAATATGCAGGTACCCTTGTCATTTTTTGCATTTTTAAAAAAAGAAATAATGAAAAATATTCATTTCATATTTGTAAAAGGATATATTCCATTTCCACATTAAGACTTCAATTTTTTAAAGTTTAAGAAGGATGAAAATGTAAAATAAAACTTAATCACTAACCAAGTAATAAGGTGAAGTCTACTTTGTTGCTAATTGAAATTAAATAATGTCATAATAACCAAAATGTACATAGGGCTTTGAAATGTTTAAAATCACAATTTTACATAAATATATGTCATCTTATTGACATATTTTAGTGCAGTGATACAGGGAATAACAAAATATACAAGTAAACTATGTGATTGAAAGTTGCATTTTAGAAATTTTAGGTTTAAAATGTTTGAAAGCTATCAAAGTAGAAAGACTGATTAGGCAAGTGAATATGAATTTAGAGTCCGGGAGAAAATTCTGGAATGGGGACATAAATATGGAAAATAATTAGGATAAAATGCTATTTAAAGTGATAAGACTGGATGATATCACTCGGATGATAATCACCGAGGGATTGAATAAAGATGGAGAAAAGGTTAAAGGACTAATTGCTGGGACGTTGGAGATTAGGTGGAACAATTGAAAGAGAATGAAAAGGAGCAAGAAGGTTATAAAAAAGGAAAACCAGAACAGCGTGGATTTGCAAGCCAACAGGCAGTGTTCCAAAGATAAAGCAGTGTCAAATATTGCTAACAGATAAAAAAGAATGGGACTGAAAAATGTCAGCTAGTTGCCAGAGCGGAAGTAATGAATTACCATATCCGGTTGTGATGGAGCAAGAGTTCCTTACAATGAGTTCAGGAAGGTATATTAGAAATAGGATACTGAGAAGGTTGAGGGGATTGGCTACAAAGGGAAGTCATGGTCTGGGACAGAAGTAAAGGGAGAAGGGGAATTGAAGTAAAAATGACTCAAATTACTGTGAGTTTCAGCATTTCATTCTAGTGTATTAGAGTTCCCAAATTTAATTAGAGTTTTGTATGCCAGAATAAAATGAGCATCTGCAAATTATTATTTGATTGATTTGTATTTTTCTTTGTTGACAAAAACTTCAACTTTTAATAACTGAGGTATTTTAAGTATGTATTATTTTTCAATATTTTTCCTGAATATATATTTTAAACTAATAAGTAACTCAGGCACAATTCACTATTAAATGAAAGCACAGATCAGGTAGTACTAACGCAATTTCTTTCAGGTGTTTTGCAGAAGAAACTATAAAGATGTACACACATCCACAACAATACTTCCCTGGATTGCCTAAGACATGTTTTATAGTCGTTTGCAACAACCTCCTTTACAACAAAACCATCTTTAAAGTTTTATGCTTGATATAAATATAGTAAGGTAACAACGATATAAAGAATAGAAATAATAAGATGGGTTTGTTTAAATCAAAGGGATGATTTGGATAGTAGAGTTTCATATGGATCAAATGTTACACTTACATAGGGTTTTGCTCAGACACATAAAGAAGAGATGATAATCGAATGAAAACAACATTTATTTTCACTTTATATGCATCCCTTGGCTTTGCCACCAGAGTATTATTGCAAATCAAAATAAAATATAAACAAAACCACACATCTTCATAAGGTTATACTATATCATCCAAACATAGAGGTGAGAACAAGTGCTCTCATCATCAAACATAATCCTAGAGAACAAAATTGAAAAGTGAAAGGTGTCAGAGCAAGCACTTCAAAAAAATTGACAGACATAACTGTTTGCATTTATCATGTACAACATGATGTTTACATATATATGCACACACGTATATAGTGGAATGATTAAAACTAGCTAATTAGCAAATGCATTTTTTTTTTGTGCTAAGAACATTTAACATCCAGTCTGCATTTTTCAAGAATTCATGATGGCAGGGATAGTCACTTTCAGTTCTAAGTTTAGTTTCACTTCAAATTTTAATACATGCTGAATAAAGTCCAGATAAAATGTTATTATTTAAAGTTGTTTACACACTCACCCACACATGTACCATATTTTTAACATTTCTAAGTGGTGTGAAAACAAAGTCTCCTGCTACTCTGCTTTGGCAGCATAAGTAGCCTCCAAATAATGCATGATCTTTAAGAAAACATCATGAGTTTAGCTAATATACTTACAAATGTAAGTACATTAGAACAAATGTCTAATTGTGGTGCTATATTTTCTCCAAACTATTTGGAGATGTTAATACAGTGTTATAATATTATTTGCTATGAATTAATCTAGGTCTTATTAAGAAGAATAGTAATCCCTTGTTTAAGATGCACATCATTGTTATATTCAGTAAAATTCACTGTTACCATTCGATTCAATCTGACTTAACAAAAATTCGATTAGTCACTTTGAAATACAAATACATCGATTTTTATGAAAAAAATGACAAAAATTGTGCTCCAGATGCTAAATATTTATGGATAACACCTTATTAATAGCAAACAAGAAATGCATTAAAAGTATGAATGTATTTCCTAGTCTGAGGAGTGAAGAGAGGCTTCATAAAGGAGATGCTATTTGAACTGCATCTTAACACTTTGAAATGAAAGAACTGGTTTTATATACATGATGTACCTAGACATCTCTGTTCTCTTGTCAACCCACATTAGTAGAGCATTCTTCTCAGCTCTTTCACTGAAAGCGCTCTTGGATAAGATCACAAAAAATGAATCACTGAAAATTTTAATTTTGATTCTTGAGCTCTCAACAGTATGCAAAACAAGTTGGCTATCTCTTTCTTATTGGAAAATGTCTCTTTTTTCACTAATATTTTTGTTATTTTTATTTTTAATGTTTACATACAGGCATGCATTACTTAACTGAGGGGATATATTCTGAGAAATTGTTGTTGAGTGATTTCACTGATGTGTGAACATCATAGCATGTGCTTACACAAACCTAGATGGTCTAGCCTACTCAACACCTATGTTATACATGTTAGCCTATTGCTCCTAGGCTACACACCTCTATAGCATGTTATTGTACTGAAAACTGTAGGTAATTGTAACATAATGATAGGCATTTGTGTGTCCAAACATAGAAATGGTATATTAAAATATACTATAAATATAGTAGTCCTGTATAGAGCAGCAGCTGTCATGAACGGAGTCTGCAGAACTAGAAGTTGCTCTGGGTGAATCAGTGAGTGGTAAGCGAATGTGAAGGCCTAGGGCATTTCTGTACACTTCTGTAGACTTTATAAATGCTGTACACCTAGAATATACAAATTTATTTAAAATATTTTTCTTCAGTAATAAGTTAACCTTAGTTTACAGTAACTTTTTATTCTATAAAAATTTTTAAACGTTTTGACTCTTTTAAAATAGCAGTTTAAAACACAAACACACTTTACAGCTTTACATAAACATCCATTTCTTTATAAGCTTTTTTCCAACTGAAAATTTCATTTTTCAATATTTTTTGTTAAAAACTAGGGCAAATGTACACATTAATCTAAGATTACACAAGGTCAGAATCATCAATATCACTGCCTTCAGCTCCATATCTTTTCCCACTAAAAGGTCTTCAGGGGAAATAACATAACACACATGGAGTTGTCATCTTCTTTTTCTTTTCTTTTCTTTTCTTTTTTTTCTTTTTTTGAGTTGGGAGTCTCACTCTGTTGCCCAGACTGGAGTGCTGTGGCTGCTTCCTGCCACCGCAGCCTCCACCTGCTGGGCTCTGGCGGTCCTTCTGCCTCAACCTTCCAAGTAGCTGGAACTACAGGCGTGCAGTATCACACTCGGCTAATTTTTTGATTTATTGTAGAGATGAAGTCTCGTCAAGTTGCCCAGGCGGGTCTCGAACACGCGGGCTCAGGCAATCCACTCACCTCAGCCTCTCAAGGCGCGGAATTACAGGCTGAGCCACCGAGTCCGGCGAGTTGTCATCTTCTATGATATCAATGTCTTCTTCTGGAACACTTCCTGAAGTACCTGCCTGAGGCTGGCTTACGGTTATCTTTTTAAAAAATAAACATAAGTACATACTAAAACAGCAATAAAAATATAGTATAGTAAATACATAACCATATTATAGTTATTATCAAGTATTATGTACCGTACATAGTTGCACGCACTATACTTTCACACAACTGGCAACTCATTAGGTCTGTTTATGCAAACATCACCACAAACATGGCAGTAATGTGATATGTCATAACTTTATGATGGCTATGATATCAATGGGTGATAGTATTATTTTCAACTTCATTATAGTCTTCTGGGACCACAGTTGTATATGTGGTTCATCATTGACTGAAATATCATTATGAGCACATGACTATATATATTTATATATGTGTGTGTTTGAGTGTGTATGTATATATGCATAAATATAATTTTTATTTTATTTTTTAATTCTTTGTTTTTGAGTAGGATTGGCCACTAGTATTCTTTCCATATGGTTTTTATCTGCCTTACATTTTAATTTTACCGGAAGCTTATATAATGTGTTGAGAAATGTTCCCTTTTTCTTTTTTTAAAAGACTTCATTTATTAAAACAGTTCTAAGTTCACTGAAAAATTAAGAGAAAGGTAGAAATATTTCCTACATACCCTCTGCCTTTACACATGCAAGACTTTCTTCATTATCATTGTGAGGGGCCACCCAAAAGTCAGGAATTTATTTATTAAAAATTGTGTATTTATTCCTACATTTTTAAACTTCAGTTTGATGCAAACTTCATTTGATGCCCCATTGAGACATTTTTCCACTGCTCAGTTTTTGAACTTGTCAGTTTTCATGTCTTTTAGTGCTTCTGCCATTTTTTGTTTCAACTCTTCAACATTGGCAAAATGTTTCCTTTTGACGACATTTTTATCTGGGAAAATTTAAAAAAAATCTCTCGGGGTGAGATCAAGTGAAGAGGAAGGGTGGGGTATGGGGTCATGCCATTTATGGCAAAAAACTGCTGAACACTCAGTACGATGTGGGCAGGTGCATTGTCATGGTAGAAGAATCAGTCACCTGTTTGCCTCAACTCGGGATGTTTCTTCCGCAAATCATGATGCACTACAACACTAGCTGGTGGTACAATGATGCGGATGGGTTCCTAGAACACTTAACTAGCTGGAGAAGTCTGTACTACAAGAAGCCTACCCTCCAAAAGACAACTCCAGGTTTTTTTGCGTTCCCCCTGGTACCCCACCACCAGAGTGCTATATTTATGAAAACTGATAAATTTACATTAACACATATCCTAGATGTCCCTAGTTTGCATTAGCGTTCACTCTTGGTGTAGTCCATGTGTATGCCAATGGGTTTGATCAAATGTAAAATTAAATGCATTCATCATTAGAGTATTATTTAGATTATTTTCACTATACTGAAAATCTTCTATGTTTTGCCTATTCATCCTTCCCTTTCTAACTGCTGGCAACCACTGATCATTTTATTGTCTTTATAGTTTGCCTCTTTCAGAATGACATATAGTTAGAGTCATATAGTTCTCAAATTTGCTTATTTCACTTAGTAATATACACATAAGTTTTTTATTTCTTGACTTTTCATAACTTGCTAGTTCATTTCTTTTTAGTACTGAACAATGTTTCATTTCTAATGGATCATAGTTTATTTATCCATTCATCTACAGAAAGACATCTTGTTTTTTGCCAATTTTTGGCAATTATAAATAAAGCTGCTAGCCGGACTCGGTGGGTCAGCCTCTAATCCTGCACTTTGGGAGGCTGAGGCGAGTGGATTGCCTGAGGAAGCGGGTTCGAGATCCACCTGGGCAACTTGGCGAGACCTCATCTCTACAATAAATCAAAAAGTCAGCCGGGCATGGTAGCTCGTGCCTGTAATTCGGGCTACTAGGAAGGCTGAGGTGGAAGGATCGCTGGAGCCCAGCAGGTCAAAACTGTGGTGGCCGGGGGCGGCCATTGCACTCCAGTCTGGGCGACTGAGTGAGACTCCAACTAAAATAAACAAACAAACAAACAAACAAATAAAGCTGCTGTCAACATCAGTGTGAAGGTTTTTGTGTGGACAAGTTTTCACTTCTTTTGGGTAAAAACCAAGGTGAGCTATTGCTGGATTGTATGGTAAGGATATGCTTAGTTTTATAAGAAACTCCCTGTATAGTTTTGTAAGAAACCCTGAAATTGTGGTCCAAAGTGTACCATTTTGCATTCCCAACAGCACCAAATGAGAGTTTAGGTTGTTCCATATCTTTCTCAGCTCCAAAGTGCTCCAAAGTGAGTGTACCATTTTGCATTTCCAACAGCAACAAATAAGAGTTTATGTTGTTCAATATCTTTGCCAGCTCTTAGTTTTGTCAGCCTTTTGTATTCTGGCTGTTCTAGTAGGTGGGTAGTGGCATCTCACTTTAATTTTAATTGCCTTGATGAAATATGATGTGAAGCATCTTTTTGTATGCTTATTTGCCATCTGTATATATTTCCAATTCATAAATATCGACATCTTACCTTTTAACTATTTTAATTGTATGTATATATTTATGAAATTTGTACATATTTATGAAATACATGTGATACTGTGTCTATTGATCAAATCAGGATAACGGGGACACTCAGTTAGGAATAATAAATGCTTGACTTCAAGCATTTATTATTCATTCTGAGTATATATCCAGAAGAAAGAAAATCAGTATATGAAAGAGATAGTTGTATTCCCCTGTTTATTGCAGCATGATTGACAATAGCCAAGTTATGAAATCAACCTATCAACACAGGAATGGATAAAGTGTGTTATACATACACAATGGAATATTATCCAGCCATAAAAAGGAATAAAATTCTGTCACTGGCAGCAACATGGGTGGAACTTGAGGACATTATGTTAAATGAAATAATCCAGGCACAGAAAGACAAAAACCGGATGTTTTCGCTCATATGTGGGAGGTAAAAATAAAAAATTGAAGCCATCTGTCTGTCTTATTTCATGAGCTGTCTTCTCAGGTGTTTGACCTATTTTATTTAATTTGGGGCAATTTGTTTTCTTATAGCTGAATTTTGAAGGTATATTGCGAATAACAATCTTTTAACAGATGCATCTTTTGCAAATATTTTCTTTTGGTCTGTAGCTTGTCTTCGCATTTTTTGACCATTATCTTTTGCAGACCAGAAGATTTTAATTTTAATGAAGTTCAACTCATCCATTATTTTTATTTTTTTGTTTGGGAAAGTATATATAATGTTAGCATTTTTAGATATATTTGTCAGTTATATATATTTGCTAAAAGTTTTGTGTCAACATATTTCCTCTGTGAAAAAAATTTAAATAATGAATAAATTTCTTAGAAGGCATAGAAGGGGTATTCATGCTTTATATTTTTCTTGTAAAAGATAATATATTTCCATAGGAACTTATTCATATATCTAATTTCAAATTTATTGGCATAGCTATCTTTTTTTATTCAAAGCTCAGGGTCTTCCTACTCACTTTTCTGTTTGCTATTAATTCTGGTTCCCTAGATTTTATAATTTAGGACTCAACTCAAATGTAATCTCAAAAATGTCTTCCCTGACCATGCTGACTTTTAGACATTCAGCTTCTGTATCATTAATCTAGTCATTTTATATCAGTTGTTTACTTTTTAAATTAGGATATTAGCTCCATGAGAGCAGGGACTTCATCTGTCTTTTTCATTAGTATATTCTCAATTCTTATAGTGGTTTCTAAAGTATGGTATTGTATGCATTTATCTGAATAAATGAATGGTGCTTATTTCTCTCAGGATTCAATTTTCCTTAGATCTCTCACATTTTTGCATGCTGTACAGTAAGGTACTGTCATTTTATTCTGGATATCTTTTCAAAGCTGCTTGTATAATGAACAGCCTTTAAGGATAGATATAAGCCGGGCTCGGTGGCTCAGCCTGTAATCCCGCGCCTTGGGAGGCCGAGATGAGTGGATTGCCTGAGCCCGCGGGTTCAAGACCCACCTGGGCAACTTCGTGAGACCTCATCTCTACAATAAATTTTTAAAAATTAGCCAGGTATGGTAGCGCGTGCCTGTAGTTCCTGCTACTTGGAAGGCTGAGGCGGAAGGGCCGGAGCCGTGCAGGTTTAGGCTGGGGTGGCCGGGAGTGGCCACTGAAATCCAGTCTGGGCGACAGATTGAGACTCCCACTAAAAAAAAAAAAAAAAAAAAGGATAGATATAATGTTTCCTTCGGGAGTAAAAGTGAGATATGCCTACTATCTAGTATAATAAAGATAATTTGTATCTCCCAAGTATAGGACAGGCATATGCACTACCCATTACAAAATATTT
>CAUYQG010069750.1:0-12711 GCA_963574415.1 Tarsius wallacei
CATGGTGGCACATGCCTGTAGTTCCAGCTATTTGGAAGGCTGAGGTGGAAGGATCACCTGAGCCCAGCAGGTCAAGGCTGCAGTGGCCACAAGCATGCCACTGCACTCCAGCCTAGGCAACAGAGTGAGACTCCGACTCAAAAAAAAAGAAAGGGATAATAAGGCTTTCTAGTACCAGAAAAGTCAGAGAACCTGCTTGAATTTTCATTACCAGCAGAGAATACATTTTCTCTTCTGAATATATACCCAAAGGATAGAATGAAGCACAATTTTAACTTGCATTGTCGTATCATCCATGACTTGTGTGCGTTCAAATGTACTGATTACCCAGAGAATGATTTACAAAGCAATTTACTTGCATGTCCCATTTCATCTTTAAAACAATCAACCACACACTCACAGTGTAAGAATGTGGGGCTCATAGAGCAGTAAACAGCAATTCTGGTTCTATAATAGTGGTTTTAGAAATCCAACTCTAGACTAAACATCTGTTTACCTGTAAGTGTTTTCTGAGTCAGTCTTCCCGGATTCCTATCTAGCATTTTCTATCCACATAAAGGTGGGTAGGTAACGTTGGACCCCTGCCTTAATCACAATTCATCTAGTCCTAACAAACATACCTTTCATCTATTATTCAATTAACTTAGCTTTCCTGGCTTCCTCTCCAACAATTACAAAATTTGCTTAAGTTCAGAAAAAAGAAACAGAAATTCCAAAATAATAGTGACTTGATCACAACAGATTTTTATTCCATCTACATAAAAATATAGTCCTGTGTTGGAAATGGCAGGTCTTCATGGAGGGACCTAGACTCCTTCCCTTTTGTTGCTCTGCTCTATTTATCACCTGCTTTTTGGACCACCATTCTAGCCAGCAGGAAGCAGGAAAAGAAAGGACAGTGATCAAGTTACACACATCTCTTCTACTTATAACCCATTAGCCAGAACAAAATCATATGGTCACACCGACTCATAAAGAGGCTGGGACATCTGAGCTCTCATAGGTTAGGGATGTATCTTATTCAGCTTCAAGTGCCCAACACATTTTCTGGCACTGTTTAAAATACTGAGCATTATGATATTCACAATCACTGCCATATCCTTCCATGTAATATTTATCATGTATCATTTTAGTTAACTAGAGAGAAGAATTTTTAAGTGTGACTTTACTAATTCTTCTCATTACCAATAAAAATAGCTACCACGGACATTAAAATAACTAATAATAATAGTTGGTTCTGGTTTGCCATTGTAGACTCAAGATGTTTAAATATTTAGTGACAAATTATTCAGAATTATTATTCCATATGAATGAGAGCATTTTTTTTCTCTTTTCTTTTCTTTTTTTTTTTTTTTTTTTTTTTGAGTTGGAGTCTCACTCTGTCACCCAGGCTGGAGTGCAGTGGCACGCTCATGGTCACTGCAGCCTCGACCTGCTGAGGTCAGTTGATCCTTCTGCCTCAGCCTTCCAATAGCTGGAATTATAGACACGTGCCACCACGCCCAGATAATTTTTTCATTTATTGTAGAGATGAGGGCTCACCAGGTTGCCCAGGCTGGTCTCAAACCCATGAGCTCAGGCAATTCGGTCTCCCAAAGTGCTGAGATTATAGGCATGAGCCACTGCACCCGGCCTGAATGAAAGCATTTTTTTTTTTTTTTTTTTTAGTTGGTGTCTCACTCCGTTGCCCAGACTGGAGTGCAGTGGCCGCTCCCGGCCACCGCAGCCTCGACCTGCTGGGCTCCGGCGATCCTTCCACCTCAGCCTTCCGAGCCAGAACTACAAGAGTGCGCTACCACGCCCGGCTAATTTTTTTGATTTATTGTAGAGATGAGGTTTCGCCTGCCCAGGCGGGTCTCAAACCCGCGGGCTCAGGCAATCTACTCACCTTAGCCTCCCACGGCGCGGGATTACAGGCTGAGCCACTGAGCCTGGCTTGACAGCACTTTTAACAATTATGTTTTCTGACTAGACCAACAGTTTATTCTGAATCAGAGGAGAATGTTTCCTATTCCTAAACTCACAAAACAACACTAAAACGCAATTTGAAAAACACTATAAAACTGAAATGAACACACAAGCCAACCTGTTGCTTGTCTCTTTAAGAAGGAAAACAAGTACTATTAAACTCTAGTGCAACCATTTAGAATGCAAATTACTCTGTTACTCAGAAAGTAGTAAGAAAATTTTAAAAGGCAACAGATCATTTTTCCTGTTTAATCAAAATCATAAGAAATGTCCTAATAATCTAGAAGGAAGAAAAGTCTGATAAAGTAGCAAAAACTAAAGGATAAAAGTCAACTCCTCCATGACATCCCAATCAACATTGGTTAAGATGCATTTTTATGAATAATGAAGACATTTTCATTTGTATACTACAGATAATATTGGTTGGTGCCCTGGCATGCTAATTTAAGAAAACATAGTAATTTCTGCTATTTGTCCTTTTCAAACTTGCAAATGAAGAGAATGAATAAAACTTACCTAAGCATACTACACCAAATGACTTACAATCTTGTTTACCTTGGAATGATTACAGATTTCTAAGGAAGACAAAAATAAAAATACCACAGCAACTCAATGTTGCCTAGTAAATTACTAAAGAGAAAGTCGAGAGAGGATTTACAGTTTGTTTTCCACCACAATGGACTTTCTTCCTTTCTCTCAATATACACTTATTATTCTATTGACCCCAATGCTTTCTTTTTTAATGTGTTCTTTGGAAGAATAACATCAGGAATCAGAGAACTGTCTCCCTCTGGGTACTAGTATTTAGGCATTAGAAAGAGCACTAGAAAGATAAAATATCATCCTTTTAAAAAGCATGGGAAAAAAGCTCAATAGGGTGTTTGTGGCTTACTATCAGTAAACTTAAGCATCACAGATTTAAGGCAACCTCAAATTCCTATATAAACAATAAAACCTGTATATGGAGAACTCTGCTTTTTTAATCTGTTACTTCTATTTATCTATTTATATTTCCTGAACTATTTGCAATATGACTATAAACAAAACCAAACTGCAAGCCTATTATGTTGCTTACACTGGCATCTACGTCCTGCTCCTTTCCTGGGGTAGGCAGAGCTGCCTGCCATTTTAAATGAATATATTAATAAAGTGGCTATTTTAAAAAGATTCCCACAGAGTGGCTGCTTCAAAGCAGTAAACAGAACTATTGCGTCTCACAGTGCGGATGCTTTGAGTATAGATTCAAGTTCATTTCTAAACAGTGCTGCACAAAACGGTTTTAATTATTACCATCACTCCCCCAGTAGTGTCATTTTAGACCTGACATTTAAAAAAAAAGCATGTTAGACTGTTTAGCTGAATATAGTCCAGGAATAAATTAATTATTTGGCTAAGTGTTATACATAACTGCTATTTAAATTTAGCATTACATCAATCCAATGGAAATTTCTCAAAGGGATGGAGAAATTCAACAATACCACAATTGTATAATTCTAGGTCAAATTTTATTAGGAAAAACACTCATGGTATTGATTGTTTAATGCTTATATTTTTTGTGAACAATTTCAATTAATACTATCTCCCTGACAGGTTTTTTTATTTTGATGGTCATAAATTCTAACTGATCTTTGGTTGCTTACATTTTATATGATTTAAGAATGTCTAAAATCATGGGTAAATTAGTTTATTAAAAGGGTATTGTTTGTAAGGTTAAAAAAAAAGGATTACGTCTCTCTACTATATCTCTATAACTGGGATCATCATTAGAGACTGTCTCTTCTTCGATTAACTGGAAACTTCTAGCATTTTCCTTTTCTAACTATCTATTCTTAGGTAAAGTCCATTGTTTGGAATACATTCGAAATAGCAAGTGGCAATCTTGGTTTGTACTTCTGGGAAATGTTAAAATGCAATAATATAGCAATCATGGGACTAAATGTCCATCATGGGACTAATGCCCAGACCATAGAAATTTTAGTCTTTTCAGACAGAGCTGTGGAAGGAAAACATAATGTATTAAAGGTCTGAAATGAAAAAGTCATTCTGATATTATGTTGCAATATCCTAACCACTTATATTACTGGAAAGCAGCATAATAGAATGTAATAACTAAATAGAACGATTCTAAAGCCACTAAAATCAAAGAGGAATTAAACAAAAAAGTAAAACCTGACAGACCTGTTATTATATCAACATAATAATGGAACTTCACTGATATGGAAGACTTTTAAAACAACTGCAAAATAAAAAGGAAACCAGCACTTTAAACATAAGACATGTTTTAAATAAATTAATTAATCATCTTTAAAATTGTTGATAATTACAAACTTACTGAGAAAAATGCCAGGATGCTAACCTAAAATACTTAGATGCAGTCAAAATAATATTTCAAGTGAAGTTCAACTTTGATTACATTTTCTGTATCATTTATATAATGGTATGCCCCATTACTCATTTCGTATGGTCCCTAAATGGGAAAAGTAAAGCCTTATACCATGTGAGCAGGGGAAAGTGTTCATTTGAATCCTTCAAAAGGAGAATATTTTCTCTGGCTGATGGCAGAAAAGATGTCAGAGCGATTCAAAGCACAGGAAGGGCTCGACACACCACTGCTGGTCCTGAAGATGGAAAGGCCACATGAGAAGGAATATGAATGGTCTCTAGTAACAGAGCATGACCTCTAGTGACAGCCAGCAAGGAAGCAGGAATCTTAAACCTATCATCACAAGAAACTGAATTCTGCCAATAACCTAAATGATCTTGGAAAATCTTTCCCAGACCCTCCAGAGAAGAACCTAGTTAACAGCTTGACTTCAGCTTTATTAGACTGTACGCTGAGAACATGCTCAAGCCCGCTCAAACTTGTTTTTTAATTTTTTAAGCAGTAATAGAAAACTAAAATAACAACCTATGCACCACTTCATCATATCACAAACACGGCAAGTATCTGTTCATCTAAGCTCCTTACCGAGGCCTATGGATTTATCCACACACCCTGATATGATTTGCCCAAGTCCAAGCACATTATAAGGCATACATACAGTTGACACTGAAGAGATTAATGAATTAACACACTAATTCTTCTATAAAGTTTTAATGTACTGCCAGTAATGATAATGAGGAGAATGTGATCTGCATCTAACCTAAGCCCTCAATTAATATTTGTGAGCTAAACACTGCATTTGCATATCCTGCAATCGAAGGAGCACAAGTTTTCAAAGGCCAGTTCCACAGCAAAGTAAATGTGGTATATTTACTGGGATATACTCAATCTCATTTTATAATCTATAGAGAACTACACATATTTGAATACAGAATAGCTTTAGCATTGTGTCCTTTACAGAGATGACAGGTGAAACAACTCCAATGTTACCATGTTTCTTACTTCTCTTCACTCCAATTTCCCTGTTTTCTCATTTCTCATAAACAACTTCTACCAAAAGCTAGTTCTACCTCCTAAGAACGGTATATTCGCCAGCATGTCATTCACAGAAGAAAGAACATGATTGGGTGGACTGTTCATAAGCAGTTCTTGGAGAGGTAAACCCCTCCCTACCACCACACGTACACACACAGAAAACTGAAATCACATTACAGGATTTAACTGCCTAGTGGTGACCTTCACCCATAACCCTAAATTCTAAAAGAAAAGTGAACTGATAAACATAGGGTGTATTCATTTATCTTTGAATCCCATACACTTATCACAACACTTGGTAACTTACTAGGTATTCAATACATGTTGTTGAACTGAAATAGCAGGAAAATCAGTAATGATTTTTGATGTCCTTAAATACAGAGGCTACTCTCACCTTACGGCAATGAATTAATTATTTATACTTCAACAGGTTTAACAGAAATAATCTTTTCCAAGATTCATCTTCCTTTCCTTTAATTGCAACACTTCCACTATTCAGCTGGCTTTCTTAACTGTATTTACATATACATAAACAGGAGAGAAAAGGCTTCCCAAATGAAACGTTTTGAAGAAAACAAAGATGCTCTCTAAGACAATTAAAATCAAAACCTTTTTAACAGATTTCTTATACATTAGTCCATGCCTGTAATTGTTGTAATTATGTAAATATAGCCCACTAACATCCCACAATGAGGCTGGTATTAGGATCCTGCTTTAGAATTCCCTTACAAAAAGATCCTTTTAGGGCAATTAACCCTATTTGGATGGCATCCAAGAGGAAAAAGTGCTTTACCATATTCTAAGCTCCAGCTAACAGTGTTTTAGATAGGTGCCAGTATATTTCAAATTAGAACTATAAAATTACTTGATTGTGTGACCTACAGAAATATAGATTTAACCATCCTTCCACACAGCTGGAAATCCAAATTAGTCCTCATCCGTCTGTCTACAGTTACCATGTTCAGTTGGTCCCTTAAAGAGATGAGAACCAAAATGCAAAGAGGGTATCCCTGTTCTTCAACAAAACAGTAGCCAGAGTAACATAAACCCCATTGAGACATTTACTTTGCAAGAATCTGTATAAAAATCAATAGTAGAGTATGAAACAGAATTTTAAACTTCCAGAACTTAGTAGCACACAGCCAGAGTCAACTTGAAATTGTCTTTGGTAAATGCTGAATAATTGTTAAAATACATATCTAAGTAATGATTTCTGAAATGTAACACTTCTTAAAACATCAGCTATATCACCATCACTCTCCCACTCCCACCCTTTTCTAAGCATCACCCCTGGTTAATATGAAAATGACAAAGGCAAGGGGATGAGGCAATAAACAAAGAGAAAAAAGTGGGAAAGTCCGTATGACCTACAAATTAGATAACCTTTTATTAATCAATATCTGGCTCTATATTGTTTTTGCATATATTTGCATGATCCACGAACTGAAACCAGAGCCATTTAGTCATTCACCACACAAGCCATTTACTATACAATAGAACTTTGTCAGCTACAAATTACTTGGTGTACTAGTTCCTGATTACACAGCAGCTTAATTGTGGTACACACACATGACTCAATAGTGTACTGAAGACATTGCTTTGCTCTATCCCACATTTTCTATTTTTCTTCACTTTGTCAAAAATAAAGCCTATGATTTATGGTAATAGCCTACAACTTTCAATAAATTGATAAGCAAACAAATTATCATACATATCAAGTATTTAGACACAGGTTTCTGATGACTACAGTTTTGTTAACAGCAAACAGCTACACATTTCTAGCCAAAAGTTCCCACTGTTCTGAAATTTGTATATGGCCTACCAAATACTTCTCATAAATTATGTCATGACAGCATGTTATTTCTACTTACTGAAAATATTACTCGACTCACTAACATATAATTTTCTTTCTTTAAAAGATGAGAAAAAACCCTGAATGCATACATGCCAAGTCTTACCACCACACGGCCAGACACACTGGAGCCCCATGTTGGCAACCTACATAGTACCATTCCTCAATTCAGCGATAAGCCCATTAGGTTACGCAACACAATCTTTTGTGCTACACATTACGCAGCTAATTTAGTTGTGACAACTATCAAGTGGTGTGCTTTGCAAACTCTGAGACAATGCACATTTGTAAAAGTAGCAGCCAATATTAGATTTTTTTTTTCATTTGTTGAATGTATAAACGTCGATAAATCTGGCACTTGATTCTAAATTCTCCAACTGTAATTACAAACACATGTGCACATTACATAGCTACAGATGCACTTAAAATAATTACCTTATTGAAGATGTCTGCTTTTCCACAAGCTACTAGAAATAGCTGCTAGCTACTCTGAATGCAATAGTTTTCCATGTGCAAACACATTAATCAAAACAGCTTATATACTGGAAACGGCAGACCAGATATCTATAATACCTCCCTTTTTTTCATTTTACCTCCCTAGAAAATGTTAGCCCAGTTCCCAAGTAGATCCTGCTTTGCTAGTGTGTCAATTAGACTTCTAAAGGAGCAGGAGCCTACACTACAGTAAAGGGTATTGATGCATGCCCACAACTTTGTTTTCAAGATGACTCCATCAAATCTATTTTCTCATTCCACTGAATCTGAATCTGGGATTTCTACCTAACTTTTAAACTGGTGCCTTCACCAAAGAATATTCAGGTGATACACAACTGCACAAAACAATGTGCTCAAGGCATGAATCACTCCATGGATTAGAGAGAATGCTCAACAGTCAGGAGGTACCCACAAATCTGTCTCCAATAGAGTCAATGCTGTTCAAAGTGAATGGAAGAGCATACACATCCCCACTTCTTTTCTAAGGACACAGACCTGATAAGTGGCAAAGGTGGGGCCCAAGTCTGAGTGACCCCAAAACCGCTCTCTTATTTTTCCAATTCATAGATACCCACAGCAGAAGAAAAGCCCAAAGAGATAAAAGTGATTGAGGTAAATGCAGCTATATTAGACAGTAAGTGGGTGAGACAGGGTTTAGTACTATCGACTTTTCAAATTAGAAAGAGGACTATCATTAAAAATTTTGTCAAGCCGGGCTCGGTGGCTCAGACTGTTATCCCGCGCTTTGGGAGGCTGAGGTGAGTGGATTGCCTGAGCCAGTGGGTTCGAGACCCGCCTGGGCAACTTGGTGAGACCTCATCTCTACAATAAAATAAAAAAATCAGCCGAGCATGGTAGCACATATCTGTAATTCCGGCTACTCGGAAGGCTGAGGTGGAAGGATCGCAGGAGCCCAGCAGGTCGAGGCTGCAGTGGCCGGGAGCGACCACTGCACTCCAGTCTGGGCGACAAAGTGAGACTCCAACTCAAAAAAAAAAAAAAAAAATTTTTGTCTAGAACTAAGAAACTTGGCCGGGCTTGGTGGCTCAACCAGCCATCCCAGCCTTTTGTGAGGTTGAGGTGAGTGGGTTGCCTAAACCCGAGCGTTTGAGACCAGCATGGGCAACTTGGCAAGACTTCGTCTCTATAAAAATTTTTTTAAAAAATTAGCCAGGTGCAGTAGCGCACACCTGTAGTTCCAGCTACTCAGAAGACTGAGGCAGAAGGATTGTCGGAGCCCAGCAGGTCAACGCTGGGGTGACCATGAGCATGCCACTGCACTCCAGCCTGGGCAACAGAGTGAGACTGCAACTCAAAATAAATAAATAAATAAATAAATAAATAAAACTAAGAAATTTAAGTGATCCTAAGACAATTTTAAACAACAAAGTTCCTAGTATATACAAGGCTCTAGGATACCAAAAATAAAAAACTGAATAGGATCTCATCTCTATTACCAAAGTTCTCACAACCAGAAGACCAGCAGAAAGGCAGATACTAACCAGCTATTGGTGGGGGCACAGGAGGGTGACCTGCCATCCCCAGCTATTCTAATGAATGCACTGCAAGTACTGGAGACTGCCTGGCACCACCAGATGAACAGTCAAGGAGAAGAGGAAGACTTCATCTGTAATTATGGCTCTGTGTTGGACTTCACGTCCTTGACTTAGCCTCTCAATGTTATGAACTAACTTCTCAGTAACTTTGATGGACCTGGAGTCTATAATACTGAATGATCTATCACAGAAACAGAGAACTGAGTACCACATGTTCTCAGTCATAAGTAATCCTTGCACAATTATCGTAATACTGTAAGAAAGGTGTTGGCAGTAGTGGGAAACTGCCAGGGGAGTGGGGGCAGGGCAGGAATAGCAATAGTGGGAAACTGCCATGGGAGGGGAGACACATCTCATCAACAAGGGTACCTGCATAATGAACATTTGTGTACCTAACCCTGAATTGTACCCTACACCTTTAAAACAAATTTTTTTTAAAAAGGATTAGGGAAAACAAAGAACGTTAAAAGAGTCGGGTACAGTGACTCATGTCTGTAATCCCAACACTTTGGGAGGTGGAGGCAAGAAGATTGCATAGGAGTCTGAGACCAGCCTGGGTAACCTGGCAAGATCTCCTCTTTACAATCAATTTAAAAAATTAGCCAGGGCTACCTGGCAAGACCTCATCTCTACAGTAAATTAAAAAAATTAGCTGGAGCCGGGTTCGGTGGCTCAGCCTGTAATCCCTCGCCTGGGGAGGCTGAGGTGAGTGGAGTGCCTGAGCCCGCAGGTTCGAGACCCGCCTGGGCAACCTCGCGAGACCTCATCTCTACAATAAATCAAAAATTAGCCGGGCGTGGTAGTGCGCGCCTGTAGTTCCAGCTACGTGGAAGTCTGAGGCGGAAGGATCGCCGGAGCCCAGCAGGTCGAGGCTGCGGTGGCCGGGGGCTGCCACTGCACTCCAGTCTGGGCGACAGAGTGAGACTCCAACTCAAAAAAAAAAAAAAATTATCTGGGAGTGGTAGCATGCACCTGTAGCTCCAGCTACTTGGAAGACTGAGGCAGAAGGATCGCCTGAGCCCAGCAGGTCAAGGTTGTGGTGGCCATGAACGTGCCACTACACTCCAGCCTGGGTAGCAGAGTGAGACTCTGACTCAAAAAAACAAAACAAAACAAAACAAAAACACAAGAGTGTTAAAACAAGCACCAAAATAGCAGACATGAAAGTGTTCAACAGCTATAAGTTGTTCAGCATCTAGTATTCTACCATTTCCATTTCCTTTTTGCATTTCTTAGAATATCTTGCAGTTAGTACACTTTCAAGTGAAGCTGTATAAAGGAGTGATCTCTTTCCCAACCTCCTAGGTTTCTAGGTAAAGGCTTGAGTCAAAAAAAAAAAAATTTTTTTTTTTAAATTGTGAATTCCCCAGCCTTGGGAATAATCCCAACCATTCCAGCCAGGGCATCTTTAGAAAAGATTCAGCCACACCAATAACAGATATTGAAAATGCAAAATCCAACAAGCAGCATATAAACAGTTATAAATAAGTCATGTAATTTAATCTCAGTAAAAGATATATACCAATACATACATGAAAAAGCAAAAGGATGGGAAGAAATATAATAAAAGGTTAAGATGATTCTATAATTATAGTTTAATTCCTCTTTTTTCTGTTTTCTATAATGAACATTATTATGGGAGAAAGAATAAAATAAATGTTATAAGTTGTTGCTGGTTTTTTTCAATTATTTTTAAAAATCCAACACAAAAGACCAGAATTAGAAGGGGAACAAAGAAATGTCTAAATTTCCTTCTTTAACGGGTCACTCAATTGCAGCTCCAGAAAGAAATGGGTTGTTTCTAAGGATACCTAGCAATTCAAAGGCAGTATACGATGTAACTGGCTAGGAGGACACTATTGGAGCTCAAATCCTGGCTTTGCCACTTTCTAGCTATGTGACCTTAAGCAAGTTCCCTAACATCTATCCAGGCTCCTGTTTTCTTCTCTGTAAAATATGCTAACAACAAACCTTGCTGCCAGGGTCACTGGAAAGTCTGTGAGGGAGAAACTTTATGTAAAGTATGTGTACCAATTCCCAGGACATGCAACAATCTCAAAGGATTTTTTGTTTGTTTTTATCTCTGGGTGTGGTGGCTCATGCCTGTAACCCCAGCACTTTGGGAGACCAAGACAGAAGACTGGCTGGAGGCCAGGAGTTTAAGAACAGCCTAGACAACACAGCAAGACCCCATCTCTACAAAAATTAAAATTTAAAATTTTTTTAAATGGGGAGGGACTAGGAAAAAGAACCACAAGTGTCATTACCATCTTATTATCATCTGCTAGGTTTGCTCCATGCATACTGTTCAGTCAGCTATGGTGTGCCCCCTGTGTTTTTAATCTCAATCTGTGTGCACTATTGACAATTGGGAACCATTTCCTATCACAAACTGACTCAGAACAATTTTTCTTGTTATATCAAAGCATAAATGGAAATAAAAAATATTGTGAACTATTCATCTCAAAAATGTGATTCATAAACTATAATTTCAATTTTCTAAAGCAACCTGTCCGACAAAAAAATCAATACTTACTACAACTAAATTCACATCTCATGAAAGTTCCTCTGGGTATTAGGAAGCTGACAGGAAAGTGACAGGTGAAAAGAAAACTTACTTTGATTATAAAGACTAGCAAGGTCTTTTGGAGGGAAAAAAAGTCTCCTAACTTTACTTCCAAATCTGGATATCTAGATGTCTTCCAAAAATATTCTCTACTAATAATTTATAAAATTTTTAAGTAAATACAAGAAGAAGAAGAAGAAGAAAGAAAGAGAGAGAGAGAGACCTCTTAGTGTAAATCAAATTAACAAATTCCTACTCACCTACCACTAGAAACAACACTCAGTAATTCTGGATAATTAATAGTAAAAGCTCTCAAAACTTCGAGGTGATCGGCTTACAATTACCTTCACTTCTCTGGATTGCTTGATGCTCTTCAGTTTGCAAGTATTATCTCCTCACAACAGGAATAGAGAAGAGGTTTGTTGTACAAACATGAAATTGTCAAAGGTTATGAATTCACTCATTTTTTTTAGAAAAGTATAAATTGATACTGCTATCTATAAGAAACAAATATGAGATAATAGCATCATTTAATAATGGTCTGATGTTCTCAGTCATATCAGTGCATCTTAAAAAGACAGAATGATGAAGTCGGGCTCGGTGGCTCAGCTTGTAATCCCGCGCTTTGGGAGGCTGAGGTGAGTGGATTGCCTGAGCCCGCGGGTTCGAGACCCACCTGGGCAAGCGAGACCTCATCTCTACAATAAATCAAAAAAAATTAGCCGGGCGTGGTAGCGTGCGCCTGTAGTTCCAGCTACTTGGAAGGCTGAGGCGGAAGGATCGCCGGAGCCCAGCAGGTCGAGGCTGCGGTGGCCGGGAGCGGCCACTGCACTCCAGTCTGGGCGACAGAGTGAGA
>CAUYQG010069753.1:0-27677 GCA_963574415.1 Tarsius wallacei
ATCCAAGTAGCTGGAACCACAGGCATGCACCACCACACCCGACTAATTTTTTTTTTTTATTGTAGAGATGAGGTCTTGCCATGTTGCTCAGGCTGGTCTTGAACCCCTGAGCTCAGACAATTCTCTTGCCTCCACTTCCAAAGTGCTGGGATTACAGGCATGAGTCACCACACCCAGTTCATGGGTGGTTTTTTGGTAAATAAATAGCTTTATCAAATGCAGTAAAACCACCCAAGAGACGGTCATATAGTCTGGGAGAGAGGTGGAGAGACTCAACCTTCAGAAGAGACCATGGAGATTATAATAGATGCAATGTACATGTAGCTATAGCAGAAATATAAGAGTAGATATAGTAAGTCTATCTATAGTAAGTCCTCTACCTACGAACCTTCAAGTTGTGAACTTTCAAAGATGCAAACATGTGTTCACATGTTCAATCATGTAAGTTAGTTCACTTGTCTGGTGTACATTGTCACATGCTGTACTGTAACATTAAAAATGTTTTCTTTCTTTCTTTTTTTTAATGTATTATTTGTGTGGAAAGTCTTATAAACCTATCACAGTACATACTATATAGCCGAGTGGGTGCCAAGGCCAGCTTTGTTGGGCTTATGAACAAATTGGACTTACGAACATGCTCTTGGAAAGGAACTCGCTCATATGTAGGGAACTTACTGTACTTAGAAGGCAGATGGGCATATAAGTAAAATCACTGACTTGAGGAAGAAGGAGCTGTGGAGAATGAATTTAGGAAGTTTCTAGCTTGTTGACCGAGCATTTTAAAGTGAAGGCAGTATAATTTACCATCTCCTCCTGGTTGGATGATTTTTAAAGTTACCAGGGACTTTAGCCATTTTATATTCCATTAAAAATAAAATCCCCCCAAAAAATAAATTAAATAAATAAATAAATAAATAAAAAATAAAATCCCATTGGCCAGGTGCCATGGCTCACGTCTACAATCACAGCACTTTGCAAGGCCGAGTTAAGAGGACTGTCTGAGCCCACGAGTTTGAGACCAGCCTGGGCAATTTGGTAAGACCTCATCTCTGCAGTTAAAAAAAAAAAAAGTACGAGGCTGCGGTGGCCATGAGCGTTCGTTCCATTGCACTACAGTCTGGGCGACAAGAGTGAGACTCCAACTCAAATAAATAAAATAAAATCCCATTGACTTACTTTCTACACTAAAAGTTTGCCTCTTTCACTGCTGCTAGTCATTTCAGACAGGAAGGAAGGAAAGGGTTAGAGCTGATGAAGTGTCTGTGACCCAGAGTCAGCCTAGGGCTCCAACAGAATTGCTGCTGGATGAATGATGGTAGACATGACAGTCATTCCTTCTGCCGTTTGATACTGTATTGTCTGTGCTGCACATATTTGTGTGCGGATGGATGTGCTGCTTTGCCTCCTGAAGATGTTCCTGTCACAAGCTGGGAAGCCACCTGGAGACACTGGCTGTGGCCCAGCGCCCAGATCTGGCTTGAGGATGTAAATAACTCAGTTTAGTTTAGTTTAGTTTAGTTTTGAGTGGGAGTCTTACTCTGTTGCCCAAGCTGGAGTGCAGTGGCATGATCACTGCTCACTGCAGCCTCGACCTCCTGGGGTCAGCCAATCCTTCTTCCTTGGCTTCCCGAGTAACTGGGTTTCTAGGTGTGCGTCACCACTGCCAGCTAATTTTTATTTTTTTATTTTTTTGTAGAGACGAGGTCTCTATGTTGTCCAAGCTGGTCTCAAACTCCCGGTCTCAAGCAATCTTCCCGCCTTGACCTCCCAAAGTGCTGGGATTACAGGCATGAGCCACTGCACTTGGCCTGAGCAACTCTTGATGGATGATTCAAAGTTTGCAGGTGACCAATAGGCTTCTGCCCAGTAGTATTCTAGGATGAAGAATTGTGTTGTTTCTGTTAGTATTCAGTTTCCAGATAAAATTGTTTCTGTGTTTTGGTCAGACATGCCTTGTCTGTAACTCTTATCTAGACTAAAACACAGAGTAACTTGGTCATTTGGGGAAGGGGAATCATGTGTTGGGAACTTGATCCCCAATGCAGAGGTATTAGGATGCAGGACCTTTAAGAGGTGTTAGGTGCTCTCTCTCTCCAAAGTTGGGTGTGGTGGGGCACACCTGTAGCTACTTTGGAAGCTTAGGCAGAAGGATTGCTTAAGCCCAGGAGTCTGAGACTACATTCACTATAAATATGCCTATCAACAGCCACTGTACTCCAGCCCGGACAACAGAGTGAGATCCCTAGAGCCTAGGAGTTTGAGACTAGCCTGGGCAATATAGTGAGACCTTGTCTGTACAAACATTTTTTTAAAAATTAGCTGGGCCCAGGGGCACATGCCAGCTATTCAGAAGACCGAGGCAAGAAGATCGCCTGAGCCCAGGAGTGTGAGGCTGCAGTGAGCCGTGAACATGCCACTGCACTTCAGCCTGGGTGACAGAGTGAGACCCTGACTCAAAAAAGAGAAAAGAAATGCAATGCAGGCACAGTGTGGTAAGTGGTAGAGAAGTTTTCTCAATTATAAGCTAGATAGGAGGCCCAAAGGAGGATGGAATTGATTGTTCCTGGAGACATCAAGGACACCCAAAGCTGGAGCAGGCCTCTAGCTCCTGCGCAGAATGGGGAGACACAGTCACTCCATTTGACTGAAGGGTAGGGTGTATGTTAGGGCAAGGGTCTTCTGAAGGCATTTGAAGATGGTTCTTTAGGCAAGTGGTTTTCAAAATCAGCTCCATGGCAGGGCTAACTGCCCAAGACTCCTTGGAGATCCCAACTAACCCTTCTCTGTTTTTCACAAGCTTCCAGGTGAGGTGTGTCAATCAGATCTAGAAACCACTGCTTCGGAGGCCGGGAGTGGTGTGGCTCATGCCTATAATCCCAGCACTTTGGGAGGCTAAGGTGAGAGGATTGCCTGAGCCCACGAGTTTGAGACCAGCCTGGGCAACTTGGCAAGACCTCATCTCTACAGTGCATCAAGGAAAAATTAGCCGGCACAGTGATGGCGCATGCCTATAGTTCCAGCTACTTGGAAGGCTGAGGCGGAAGGATCGCCTGAGCCCAACAGGTTGAGGCTGCGGTGGCCGTGAGCGTGCCACTGCACTCCAGCCTAGGTGACAGAGTGAATTCTTGAAAAAATTATGCAAGTGTTCTAACAGAGTGAATTCTGACAAAAAAAGAAAAAAAGAAACTACTGCTTCAGGCAGAACGATTCCACTAAAAGAATGTAAGTAGGGAAGGAACATAATCGGATTGGCATTTTAGAAGTACCCCTTTGGCCAAAATGTGGACTTTGGACTGGGAGAGAGACTGGAGGCAGGGAAGGCCCCCGTCAGAAGCTCAAGAAAGAGAAGCAGGGGCAGAATCGGGAGGGCAAGTGACGATGCAGCTGTGGAGAAGCGGGCAAAGGTGTTGGGATGATAGCCCGGGCTTCTGGCCCAGAGGGTGACAGGTACTGCCCAACAAGACTGGAAATCAGCGGAGAGGGAGGGAGAGAAAGAGAAAATGAGACCCTTTAGGGCACAGTGAGTCTGAGCTATCTACTGGCAGGTGAAGATGTGGGGGTTCACCACTTGAAAGGGTAGTGACTGGGCGGCAGAGGATAGGTGAGTGGCCCAGACAGAGAGGGTGAGGAGTCGAGGAGGGAGAGGCAGTTGCTGTCAACCTTCAAGGCAGGTGGGACAATGAGAGTGGGGGTGGGAGAAGGCAGTAGGCTCAGAAAACTGGCAGGAAGGAGAGTTGGGTGGAAAGGGAAGAGCACCATGTCCCCACACTGGAAGAGGACAGCCGTAAGGAAGGGCGTGGCCAGCCAGGCCCACTGCCTTCGCCAGAGGCCACCTCCCAGCCTGCACTGCGCATCCTGGGAGTCTGTAGCTGCCGCCCGGGAGGGAGGGTGCGGAGGGCAAAACTGAGGATCTCCCTCAATTATTCTTAATCTCCTTGCAGATTTTGTCAGTGCTCAGCAACATTTTCTTCCAGAGACAAAAGCAGTGCTTGGGGTGCTTGGGGCCCGGGTGTGGCTCCAGCAGCCCTAATTGCTGAGTGAGAAGCTCCCCTACCAGCTTGGGTGTCCTGGAGAGCCAGCTGGGGAAGCTGTGCGCCCCACCCTTCAGGAAGAGGCCAACTCAGAGCTGTGCATTAAGTTGTACATTTCTTCTGCTTTTTCTTCTGGTTTTTGCTGTGTATGCCCAATGCTCAGAGATCATTCTAGCCATACAAAAGACAATGATGTTTAGAAGAGGAAAAATGGCCTATAATCCCAGCACTTTGGAAGGCTGAGAAGCAAGAGGATTGCTTGAGCCCAGTAGTTTGAGACCATCTTGGGCAACATAGTAAAACCTCATCTCTACAAACAAATTAAAAAATTAGCTGGGCATGATGGCATGCACCTGTTGCCCTAGCTACTTGGGAGGCCGAGGCAGGAGAAGCACCTAAGCCCAGAAGGTTGAGGCTGCGGTAGCCATGATTGTGTCACTGCGCTCCAGCCTGGGCAACAGAGTAAGATCCCAATTTTTTTAAAAAGGAAAAATGAGTTTTTCTCTCTCATTCTGTGCTCTCCACTGTTTGCATTTTCATTTGAGTCTAAATGAGACATACATACATAAACAAAGGTTAATCGAGGTCTCTATGATCAGGTAAGCATTTCTGTAAGCCTTTTTTTTTTTTCAGCCAGCAAGATTTGATGTTTTTCAGCTGAAACTCTCTTGACTCAAAGACACAAATCAGTTGATGCAACCAGCATTCTTGGGAAGTGAGAAGGAGTAATTGCTTATATGTTGTAGTGCTATTTTATGGATAGGTCATTTTGGATAGATAGCCAGGTGCTGTGTGTGCTCTCATTCACTTATTCATCCAGTAGATATTTTTACGGACTGCCTACTCTGTACAAAATAGTGTGTATGAAACTGTGCCCTGCCCACAGGAACATATCCAGCTGGGGAAGCAAGACGGAACATGCACACAAAGGCTTAAAAACACTGCAAAGAACACGGCCGGATGCCATTCCTTGCCAGAGGAACACAGAACTAGAACGTAGGAGCTCAGGTCTGCCATGATTTTGGAGGGTTGTGTGTGGAGGCGCACCTCGTGAGATGTGGAGTGGTGAATGGCACATAGACCTCGGCCACTTGTTACCTCTCTGTGCCCTTTCTAGAACACCAGTAACTCTCCCTAGTTAACAGGGTTATTAGGAAGTGCTCGGCAAGTGTAGTTAGTCGACGGTACTCTTCCCTACCCACCTCCCAACACTGCTTGACTGCACCCTCACTCTGCTCCCCAGCTCCGAACCACTTGTCACACGGGGGCCGAGCTGCCAGAGTCCATGTCTGCCACCCCTCCCAGTTGCATCACTGTGCCTCCCTCTTGGCACATAGAGAGGGCTTTGTAAATATGTTGAATGAGGAAATAAAGGACCTTCTAACAAAGAGTAGAGAGTGTGGGGCTGGTGTGCACTTGGGGTGTTCAGAGGAAAGAGTCAACCTGCTGGGTTGGAGCTGAGGTGTGTGTAGGACAGTGGAGAGACAGCTGGGAACCCAACTGTGGCATGTCCTGTATGTCCACACACCAAGCCAAGAACGGGTCTTTGTGTTTTGGGTGCCAGGGAGTCATGGAATGGTCTGGAGCAGGGGACTGATAGCACCATGTGTGGGGAAGGTCAGGCAGTGCCGCTGTAGGGAGGACTGACCTGCCCAGGTAAGAGGAGGTGAGGCCAGTTAGTACTGTTGCAAAAGCCCAGGGAGATGATGCTGCCATGCCCAGAGTAAGAGTGTAAAGGAGAAGACACAGTTCAAAAAGATGTGTGTATTTCCCATTAAAGAACTTTGTATTCACTGACAGGACAATGGCATGTATCATTTCAAAATCCAACCAAGCTTCATTCAGGCTGTAGCAAAATGGCTTCAGCTACTGAACAGGAATTGATCTGAAACTGACTTTTCGCTCCTAAGGATGTCACTCTTGTGATTTGACCTACTCCCCACATGTGGGTGGATTCTCCGATTCTGTCTGGAGATCAGAGAAGAAGGCAGTGGAAGAGGGGAAGTGCCTACCTTTTGTGTTAATGGTTTTGTTTTGTTTATTGTGACTCTCAGGAGAGACTTTCAGCAAAGAGATTCTTCCAAAGGGTGCACGCGTGTGCATATGCTCATGTTTGTGTGTGCATGTTTATGCGTGTGTCGCGTGAGTGTGTGCATGTTCGCAGCTTTTCCAGATCTCCGGCTTGTCTAGATCTTAACTGAAGCTAAACATTGTTCGGTGGTTGCTGATACCACTCTCTCTTGAAAGAGTCTTGGTTCTGCTCACTACCGCTTCACCCACAGCCCTCAAACCTATAATCCCAGCACTTTGGGAGGCTGAAGTGAGGTGATTGCCTGAGTCCACAGTTTCCATACCAGCCTGGGCAACTTCGAGACACCTCATCTCTACAATAAGTAATTTTTAAAAAATTAATCAGGCATGGTAGTGCACGCCTGTAGTTCCAGCTACTTGGAAGGCTGAGGCAGAAGGATCGCCGGAGTCCAGCAGGTGGATGCTGGGTGGCCATGAGTGTGCCACTGCATGCCAGCCTGGGCAAGGGAGTGAGACTCCAACTCAAAAAAAAAAAAAAAGAGAGAGAGAGAGAGAGTCTCGGGGCTCAGTAATCCTGGGCTTGAAAAATACCACAGCTTCACACTTATCCAGGATTGGAGGCAGGGCTGGTTCCAACAAACCTCTTGGCCTGCAGGCAAAGAGCTAATGGCAAAAATGACTATTCAAATAAAGTTTGGGTGGGCCAACTTTTAAATTTCCTCCGAGATGAATTGATTTGGCAAAGATGATCCTGCATCTTGGCAAACAGGGAGAAATGAAAAAAATGCATGGTAAAAGAAGAAAGCAAAAGGTATTATGCTGGAGGGAGAGGAGGGGGGACTGAGAATGCAGAGAGCAAACTGGCATCTGCACAGAGCAAACTGGCATCTGCACGGAGCAGCAGCAAGAGAAATTAAAAGACGAGGAAGCCGGGTGTGACAGCTCACACCTGTATTCCCAGCACTTTGGGAAGCGGAGGTGAGAGGATTGTCTGAGTCCACGGGTTTGAGACCAGCCTGGGCAGCATGGTGAGACCTCGTTTCTAAATAAATCAAAAGAATTGCTGGGCATGGTGGCATGCCCCTGTAATTCCAGCTACTTGGAAGGCTGAGGTGGAAGTTTCACCTGAGCCCAGCAGGTCGAGGCTGCGATGGCCATGAGCGTGCCACTGTACTCCAGCCTGGATGACAGTGTGAGACTCCGACTCAAAAAAAAAAAGAAAAAAAAAAGAAAGAAAGAAAGAAAGAAAAGATGAGGAAGAACCAAGGAGGAATACAAGGAACCTGAAATAAAAGATTGGTAGTAAAGAAATTTTGTCTTTTTCCATAACTGAGCCAAAAAGTATTCTAAATGTTTTAAAATGTGTACAAAAGATATCCATCCTGTGGCAGTACATGTCACTCAAACCTTGTTCTGAGCATTAAGATATTTTAACATTGGTGTGGATCAACGTTTTACTTTTCTAAAGATTATTCACAATAGCTCAAAAGGAGAAACAACTTGAATGTCCATCAATAGATGAATGGATAAACAAAATGTGGTACATCCACACAATGGATTGTGATTCAGTCTTACAAAATGAGTAAATCCTTTTGCAACATCAACAACATGAATGAATCTTGAAAAATTCTGAGTGAAAGAGGCCAGCCACAAAAGACTGCATATTGTATAATTCAATTTTTATGAAATGTACAGATTGAGCAAATTCATAGAGCAGATTAGTGGTTGCCAGGGAATGGGGGAAGGGGGAATGGGGAGTGACTGCTGATGGGTATAGGGTTTCCTTTTGGGGTGATAAAATATTCTGGAATTAGATAGTGGTGATGGTTATACAACTGTGTACATGCACTAAAGGCCTATTAATTGTGTACTTTAACAGGGTAACTGGGTGGGCCGGGTGTGGTGGCCAAGGCCTGTAATCCTAGCACCTTAGGAGGCCGAGGCAGGAGGATCACTGGAGCCTAAGAGATAGAGACCAGCCTGGGCAACATAGCAAGACATTGTCTCTATAAAAAATTAGCTAGACTTGGTGGCTCATGCCTGTAGTCCTAGCTACTCAGGAGGCTGAGGCAGAAGGATCACCTGAGCTCAGGAGGTCAAGGCTACAGTGAGCTGTGATCTTGCCACTGCATTCCGTCTAGCCTGGGCAACGGTGAGACCCGACTCAAAAAATAAATAAACAAAAATAAACAAACGAATAAAATAAAAGGGCGAATTTTATGATACGTTGATACAATTTCAATGTTTAAAAATTTGCATTTTTTTTTTTTTTGAGTTGGAGTCTCACTCTGTCATCCAGGCTGGTACACTCATGGCCTCTCCACCTCAGCCTTCCAAGTAACTGGAACTACAAGTGTGTATTACCACACCCAGTTAATTTTTTTTTATTGTAGAGATGAAGTCTCGCCATTTTGCCTGGGCTGGTCTTGAACCCACAGGCTCAGGCAATCCACTCACCTTGGCCTCCCAAAATGCTGGGATTACAGGCTGAGCCACCGAGCCTGGCCAAAAATTTGCATTTCTATGGCTATAATTTTCAACTTTGGTCCTGCTCATTTTGCTTTTATTTACACTTTTTCTTCCTAGAAATAGTATTATTGTCATATGATTCAAAATTTAAAAGATATAAAAGGGTACAAGGTAAAAATTCTTTCTCTCATCCCCTCCATTCCCCACTACACAAAAAGTAAGCAATATTACCAGTTTCTTGTGTGACTTTCACAGATTTTGTGTATACAAGCAAATAAATACATATAAATATTCTCCCCCACACCCTTTTAAGCCAACAGTGACATTCACATGGTTCTGTACCTTGCTTATTTCTCTAGACAATGTATTGGGTTGAAAATTTTTCCATATAAGTGCACATAGATCTCTGCCATTCTTTCAAACATATTATTATGTGCTTAATATTACACATGTAATTTGTTTAACTAGCCCACTCTTGATGGACATTCAGTTCTTTTAAATCCTTCAGAACTTCAACGATTTCCTTCATCCATGATTTCACATATACAGGAGGATATTTGTAGGCTTAAATTCTTACAAGCGGAAGTGTGATCAAAAAATTGGTCCCTGTGGTGTCCACAGATTCTTTGATACTCCTCTATTTAAGAGGTGGAGCTTAATTCCTCTTCAGTTTGGGCTGGACTTAGTGATTCATCTCTATGAGTAGAGTATGTAGAAGTGAGGATGTGTGGCTTTCCAGTCTATGTCACAAAAAGCATCGCGGTTTCTTCCTTGCTCTCTTAAATCACTTAGTCTGGGATAAGTCAGCTACCATGTTGTGAGGACACTCAAGCCACCTTATGAGGAGGTCTATATGGTGAGGAACTGAGGCCTCCTGCCCATAGCCATATCATCGTGCCATCTTGGAAGTAGATCCGCCAGCCCCAGCTCCAGACAAGCCTTCAGATGACTAGCAGCCCTGGTTGACTTTTTTTTTTAATTTTAATTTTTCCATTAACTTTGAAATTTTAATTTTTTTGAATGGTTCTGGTTGACTTCTTGACTGCAACCCTGAGCCAGAACTACCCAGCCAAGCCTCCCCAACTTCCTGACCCACAGAAACTGTGTGAAGATATTAATCATTTATTGTTGTTTCAAGCTGTTTTTTTTTTTGTTTTATTTTGTTTTTGAGTTGGAGTCTCACTCTGTGGCCCAGACTGGAGTGCAGTGGCACGCTTCCAGCCACTGCAACCTCGACCTGCTGGGCTCTGGCGATCCTTCTGCCTTGGCCTTCCAAGTAGCCAGAACTACAGGCGTGTGCTACCACGCCTGGCTAATTTTTTTGATTTATTGTAGAGATGAGGTCTTGCCAAGTTGCCTGGGTGGGTCTTGAACCCGTGGGTCTCGAACCTGCGGGCTCAGGCAATCCCTTCGACTCGGCCTCCCATAGTGATGGGATTACAGGCTGAGCCACTGAGCCTGGCCAAGCTGTTTAGTTTCAGGGTAGTTTGTTAGGAAGCAATTAGAACAATGTGATCTTTATCAGTAGAAATTACGATTGAGATGAATCTCAATCACCTGTGCCCCTTGTGCCTCTGGCATCACCCATTGTTGAGTGCAAAAGTGTCAGAAGTATAGCAGTACCCCAAATTTCAAAACTCTGAAATACTACCTAATGAGTAGCAGGGAGAGCTGGTATTTTCCTAAGCTTTCCTTGTTCCCCAGTTACTCCTTTTAGGAATTAGTATATGGGTGCAGGAGACAGTTTTGTTCATTCATATATTGGAAGCTACTGTCTGCAGCTCTGCAGTGTGTCAGGGGATATTGACTTGTTGCCCTTGTGCTACACTGACCACTGCTTATTGACAACAAAAACGGCTATTTTCTACTCCCCAGCCTGTTTAGAACTACTCTTTGGACTTTTCCATACTTCAGATGAAATTTGGTGCAGGCCCCAGGACTTGTCTGGTCACTCTCAGATGATTAAAAAAAACCTGGTTGCTTCCAGTTCTGCAAATCAATCTTATTTTATTTTTTGAGAGAGGGTCTTGTGCTATCACCTGGGCTGCAGTAGCATTACCACAGCTCACTGTAACCTCAAACTCCTGGACTCAAGTGATCCTCTTATTTCAGTCTCTCAAGTTGTTACAGCAACTGCAGCAGCACACTGGGAACAGGAATGAATGTACTCAGAACAGGCACCAGAGACTGAGAGGAGAATCGAAGGTGTTTATTCCGGAAGTCTCAGATAGAGTAGCCTCCCGAAACCTGGGCCCTGACCCTCAGTTTCAAGCTGCTTTTATAGAGCTTTTTGGTTACAACATACATGGGTTTGCCATTGGTGGGTTTACAATTTTAAATTTAGAACTGGTAACGGTTACTTCCACACCAAGCATGGAAGCATACCTTTTTATGGACATTTCCATATGAGGTGCAATAAAGCATGTATACGGACGCAGAGAGGGCATGTAGCTTCTTAAGACCCTTGAAGTCAGCTTTCCTGCTTAATTCCTGTTTTTCTATCTCGAAGTAGCTGGGACGACAGCCATGCACCTGGCTAATTTTTTTATATTTTGTGGAGATGAGGTCTCATGTTGCCCAGGCTGGTCTTGAATGCCTGGTCTCAAGTGATCCTCTTGCCTCGCCCTCTCAAAGTGCTGGCATTACAAGCGTGAGTCATCTTGCCCAGCCCAATCTCACTTTAAAAACGTAAATGTCCAGCTTTGTGTGGCAATCAAAACTCAAAATGTGAACACCTCATTTGAAATTAGAACCTCTTCCCACCCCACCTTCAGTTTTGTTTGAATTTTGGTCGGTTGCCACTAGCAGGGGAAACAGCTCGGGACACCATACCTTGAGTTTCAACTGCTCTTTCTACTGACTTGCTAATCATAGTTTCTGACCCCTCTGGGATCAAAGCAGGGCAGGAAAACAGTAGGATGGGATGGTAAGGAGAGAGGGCTACAGAGAAGTCTTCTTGGAACCATTCTTTCTTGAGCTGGCATCCTCTTGAGAGAGGGCTACAGAGAAGTCTTCTTGGAACCAGTCTTTCTTGAGCTGGCATCTAGGCTTGGTAGATGTTTATATATCTGATTCTGTCCGGTGAAACGCTTCCATAAGATTTTTTAGGGATGCCCAATCTTTTAAAAATGCCATAAGGATCCCTCACCTGAGATTTCTTTAACACAGGTGAATACATTTCCCCTAGGTGGTCACGGGGGCTACTGTCTAATGACTTCTCCAGGTGACCTTCTTGGTCAGTTTCTTTGACGACCTCAGGCTAACTTTCTCTAGACGGGCCCATCTCTGGTCCATAGGAGCAACTCAAAAACTCTAAAAGTACAGATAGTTCCCATGGTCTCTTGCCTCAAGGCATCCTGATATATGGGTCCAGCATTAGTTCACTGTGTTCCCTATGGGGAGAATCCCTTTGTGGGGACATAGTTGAACTCTCCAACTGGTCCTCTTGGAGGCCCTCCACTAGCTTGAGGGAAAATGTTCCAGCTCCTTCCTCTATGAGGGGAGAAAGTGGGAAACGTCAAAGCACTTCACAATTTTTACAAAAAAATTCTCTAATTTTTAATTTCCTCTTGGAGACTTCAGTTTTTTATATGGAATTGAGGTGGGTGGTCAGCTAAGGGGCACAGAGAGTTCTTGACCACTTCCTCGTAGTAGGCCAACTTTGCCAGTTTGAAACAAATAATAGTAACAATTATTGCTGTCATTCCTTGAGGGTTTTTACATTGAGGGACACTATTCTCAGTGCATGAGTACCTTTAATTCTCATCATGACTCTATAGGACACATGCCCTTACTTTATCTCCATTAGTTCTAAGACTGAGCAGTGACACAGTGATCAGGTAGTAGACCCATATTCGAACCCCCGTAGGCTGGCTCAAAGCTTACCAGATTAGTCAGCACCCAATCTGCACCCTTTTCCCATCTCCCTCTCCCTATTTGTAGTCTAGTAACAAGTCTGTTGAGGCTCATGTGACAATAATAGACTTTGTTTAGATTTCTTTCTTTCTATCACCCAGGCTGGAGTGCAGTGGCACGCATACTCATGGCCGCCCCAGCATCGACCTGCTGGGCTCCGTGATCCTTCCGCCTCAACCTTCTAAGTAGCTAAAACTACAGGCGCGCACTACCATGCCTGGCTAATTTTTTTGATTTATTGTACAGATGAGGTCTTGCCAGGTTGCCCAGGCTGGTCTCGAACCCGCGGGCTCAGGCAATCCACTTGCTTCGGCCTCCCAAAGTGCTGGGATTACAGACTGAGCCACCGAACCCGGTCGATTTCTTTCTTTCTTTTTTTTAAGTTGGAGTCTCACTCTGTTGCCCAGGCTGGAGTGCAGTGGCATGCTCATGGCCACCTCAGCCTCAACCTGCTGGGCTAAGTAGATCCTTCCACCTCAGCCTTCCAAGTAGCTGGAACTACAAGCATGTGCCACCATGCCTGGCTAATTTTTTAAATTTATTATAGATATGAGTTCTCACCAAGTTGCCCAGGCTGGTTTCGAACCTGTGGGCTTAGGCAGTCCTCTCACCTTGGCCTCCCAAAGTGTTGGGATTATAGGCGTGAGCCACTGCACTCGGCCTTTGCCTAGATTTCAAAGGAAAGCTATTTTCGGCCAGGTCAGAATCTCGAGTCCACACCAAGAGCTGGACTTGATGATTATTCCCTTTAATACTCACTGTCCTGGGAAGTGGCCATGATTATGTCATTTACAGATTGGGGGATCTTGGAGAGATAAAGTAATTTGCCAGAGATTGCATGGCTAATCAGTTTCAGAGCCTGGGTACAGAGTTCCTCCTGTCCTTTTCTTTTTTCTCCTTTTTCTTTTTTTGAGTTGGAGTCTCACTCTGTCACCCAAGCTGGAGTGCAGTGGCATGCTTCCGGCCACCTCAGCCTCAACCTGCTGGGCTCAGGCGATCCTATTGCCTCAGCCTTCCAAGTAGCCAGAACTACACCTCCTGTCCTTTTCTTACTACTACCTGTCCGAGTGCCCTTTGGGGTGATCTCAAACTCAGAGACATCTGCAGGATAGAGGTTGCTCAGGTGGCTTCTGGACCGAGCAGGGAGGTTTCCTGACATCCCCCTCTCCACTCCTCCTCCCTTCTCAGTATCTCAGTAGTGTGTTCTAGCCCTTTGATACTCAGACATGGTCTTCAGAGCAGCAGCATTGAGATAACCAGGGAACTTGTTGGAAATGCAGAGTTTTAGGCCCCGTCCACACCTACATAATCACAATCACCCAGGAGATTCATATTTACGTCAAAGATTGAGAAAAGCTGATCTCTCACAACCCTAAGCACTCCTCTCCAGGAACTGGTAATGCAGCTTCTACAAATATTGTTTCCATTATTATTATTATTTTTGGTCTCATTCAATCTACACTATAGGTTCAGTTTCCAGGGGAGTTGGTTTTAGTAGAGAAGGTGGGTCAGAGCATGGGTTATTGAATCATTGTGTCAATGAAATCGATTATCGACTTCTCCCTTCTAATCAGGAATTAAAGTAGACTTACTGTATGTGATAGGTAAGTGCTAGATTCATATGACATAGTTTTCTGTAATGGGTCTCCCATTGGCTTCTGTAGCTCAGCCGCTTCAAATCTGAACTGCTAGGCATCCCTCCCCACCTACCAATATGTATTCCTGTTCTTGCAATATCTTTCCAAGAACTATCACCGTCCTTCCCCTAACTGGGGCATTCTTTCTAGCTCTCCCTTCCTTCTTAGTAGTCATCTAATCACTAGTCACTAATCAGAGCCTGGCCCTGGCCTTTCCTCTCTGTTCTCACACCACCAGTTCACCCGGACTGCACTACCAGCTCTCACTCTTTCTTCCCTGCCTCTGAGCTCTCTCCAGCTCGTCCCAATGGGCTGCTGTTCTTTTCCTGTTGTATGGCTTACACCACTTCCCTCTCCTACTTAACATCATCAGTGTCTACCTGTGGCCTACAGAGTAAAAGCTTTCTCCTGGCTTGGTTCCAAGCTAACTTTTCAAATTTTCTTCTGGTCATCATCCCCTTTCTTCTTTCTTTTTCTATTTTTTTTTTTTTTTTTTTTAGTTGGAGTCTCACTCGGTCGCTCAGGCTGGAGTGCAGTGGCATGCTCATGGTCACTGCAGCCTCGACCTCCTGGGCTCAGGCAATCCTTCTGCCTCAGCTTTCCAAGTAGCTGTAACTACAGGCATGTGCCACCACACCTAGCTAATTTTTTTGAATTATTGTAGAGACGAGGTTTCACCAAGTTGCCCAGGCTGATCTCAAACCCCTGGGCTCAGGCAATCCTCTCACCTTGGCCTCCCAAAGTGCTGGGATTACTGGTCATCTTCTTTCAAACAGAGCCTTTCTTTTCTTTTTCTTTTTTCTTTTTTTTTTTTTTTTGAGTTGGAGTCTCACTCTGTCATCCAGGCTGGAGTGCCTCAGCCTTCCAAGTAGCTGGAACTACAGGTGCATGCTACCATGCCTGGCTAATTTTTTGGTTTATTGTAAAGATGTCTTGCCGAGTTGCCCAGGCTGGTCTCGAACTTGTGGGCTTAGACAATCCTCTCGTCTCTGCCTCTCCACTGGGATTACAGGCATGAGCCACCATGCCCGACTAAAACAGAGCCTTTTTAATTACAACCAGATGGAAGTACTGGAGCATCACTTCACACTTCACCTCTGAGCTCATTGGATGCTTTGGCCTGGAGTGCTGTTCCCCTTCTGCCTTTAGGTGTCTCTATGAAAGCTTCCTCAGTTCCTGTCCCTCTCCCAACCTGCCACTAGGTGTAATGTTTTCCTCCTCCAAACACTCCCAGTCTCTTTTCTGTACCTCAAGTATGACACTTTTCACTATTTTCCTTCTGCATTTCCTTTATTTTTCAACCCTTTTTTTTTTTTTTTTGAGTTAGGGTCTCACTCTGTCACCCAGGCTGGAGTGTAGTGGCAAGATCATGGCTCATCAAAGCCTCAACTTCTTGGGCTCAGGCAAATACCTTCCACCTTAGCCTCCCAAGTAGCTGAGACTATAGGTGGGTGCCACCATGCCTGGCTAATTTAAATAAGATTTTTTTTGTAGAGATAAGGTCTCATTATGTCGCTCAGGCTGGTCTCAAACTCCTGGCCTCAAGCAATCCTCCTGCCTCAGCCTCCCAACTCCAAAGTGTTGGGGTTACAGGCATGAGCCACCACACCCAGTCCCATCTTAAACATTTTCAAGTGTACAGTTGCAAAGACAAACAAAGATGGATGCCAGATAAAGCATAAAAACACATTTTATTTAGTAACTGCTGCAGTAGGGAAAAGAGCTGAACTCCATCCAGAGGTGCTGGTGACTAGACATTTATTATATTATATTATATTATATTGTATTGTATTGTATTATATTATATTATATTATATTATATTTAAGTTGAGAAAGCAGGATTTACTGAGAGGACAGAAAAGCTCCCACAGGGGGAGGAGACCTAAGGGGGTTGCCCGTGACTAGACATTTTAAAGAGAGAATGAGGGAGCAGGGAGGAGGAGCCAGCAGGGAAGTGAAACATTACAAAAGCCTGGTAAGACTGGTCAGTGTAAATGCGATTAGGCTGCTGTGTCTGCCAACCAGCATGTATCAAAGTTAGGCTTCCACCTTCCCACAGAGACTGGGAGAGGCCCCCAGCCTTCCAGATGATCACATTGGAAAGGAATAACTTTCAGGTTCTTGAAAAAGACACTCCGAAATGTAGCAGATATATATACATCTCAAAGGGATAGAAGAAAGATTTACAAATGTAAGCTCTCTTTTAAGAAATGCACTGAGAAAGGGAAGTCAGGGGCTGAATACCGGGTATTGCTTGGAAAAAAATGCGGATTCTCTTGTCAACCTTGAGTTTTTCAAGGGGGGCTGGATTTTCCCAGGGATTGGGCTGTAGACTGCTAGAAGCCATGTGAGAGCTGGGTTTACATGAAGTCTTTCCTGCTGAGGGTTTTTGCAGTTCTCACAGGACAGTGGTATCAAGAACATTTACTTTTTTGTGCAACCATCACCACCATCCATCCCAGAATGTTTTACCTTCCAAAAGTAAAGCTCTGTCCTCATTCCTCCCTCTCCCAGCCCCTGGCCATTCCCATTCTACTTTCTGTCTCTAAGAATCTGCCTACTCTAGGAACCTTGTATAAGTGGAATGATACTCATATCTGCCCTTTTGTGACTGGCTTATTTCAGTGATCATAATGTTCTCCAAGATTCATCCACGTTGTAGACTGTCAGAGTTCCTTTTAAAGCCTGAATCATATTCTGGCATCACGTATTATTTATTCACCCAAACATGTGACACTTGGCTTGTTTTTATCTCTCGGCTGCTGAGGACATGAATGTGACACTTGACTTCTTTTTATCTCTTGGCTGCTGTGGACATGGATGTACAAATATCTTTTTGAGACTCTGCTTTCGGTTCTTTGGTTTATTTAGTTTGCATCTTCAGGGCTGGCCACCTGTGAGCCCCTCCATCAATGCTAATTTAAAATCTTGTTGAATGAGTCTTAGAAACAGCAGCTCTACAGAGGCCCATCCTGGCAAGAGAGTTCCCAGGAAGCCCAAGTGGAGATGAGGGGCCTCCTGATAACTATGGCCACACATGCAGTGCTATGGAGATCACAGAATGGGCTGTATCCCGGAGAATGGGTCACAGAATGGGGCAAAGGCTCAGGAGCTGAGATTCAGTCCCAGGCAGCAGCATGGTGACTCCTTTGCTGGCCTTAGAAGTCTTTGCAGCTGCAGTCAGCCTTGGTCTACCAGGTTCCTCCTCCAGCTCCTTCACCTCTTTAGGGATCAGATCTCCCTCATGACTCCTTCTCAAAGGGGCCCTCCTCAACCACTTCAGAACCAGCACTCCCATGGCCAAGTTACTCTCTAGCATAACACCCGGTTTAGAACCTTTACAGGAGGCATGTCCAACCTGCAGCCCATGGGCCGATGTGGCCCAGGACAACTCGTAATGTGGTCCCACAAAATCTTTTAACATCTTGTTTTTTTAGTGTTTATTTTCTTTATGACCCCATGCATAGTTCCATTTTCGAAGTTCACAATCACACCTTATTCATGACATCACTTTTTGGCAGCACATACATTTGTGAACGAAGAGCAAAATTTGAAAAAAAATTTCTGACAAGTACCTTGAGAACCCACTAAGAATTGTGACCATTCCCATCAAAACAGACACTAATAGATTACAAAGTCTGACAATTAGGTTCACCAACTCGTCCTAGAAAAAGTGCCATGCAACTCATTGCTGAGTATCACTACAGTCACCTTCAAAGTACTTCCCTTGGGAAGCTATGCACAGACATCAGCGCCTAGTCCACACATCAGGGCAATTTTGGAACTCTTTTTCTGGAATGGCCAGCAGAGCTGTTGTTGTATTACCCTTGATGCCCAGAATGTCATCAAAATGTCTTTTTTTCAATATTTCCTTTATCTTTGTGTAAAGAAAAAAGCCACTGGGTGCCAGGTCAGGTGAGTAGGGAGAGTGTTCCAATACAGTTATTTATTTACTGGCTAAAAGCTCCCTCACAGACAGTGCTGTGTGAGCTGGTGCATTGTCGTGATGCAAGAGCTTTTTCGGGACCATTTTTGCATACACTTTTCTCATGCCAAGATTTTCAGTTATGATTTTCCTGTTTCTTTATCAATGTTTATTTGGTCTGCTATGCTTATCATAGTCAATTGCCAATTTTGGCACACACTTCAATGAATTTTTGCAACGTTTTCATCAGTTGTGCTCATTACTGGCGGTCCTGACCTCTCTTCATCAGTGATGCTTTCTCTCCCCTCAGAAAAATGTTTCATCCATTTGTACACTGCAGTTTTCTTCATGGCATTATTCCCATAAACTTGGACTAACATGCCTGATTTCACTTCCACTCTTGCCAAGTTTAACAAGAAATTTAATGCTTGTTTGTTGCTCTAATTCAAGCTCTGACATTCCTGTGACCGCACACAAAAGCATGCAACAATAGTGAATACCACTCAGTAAGACACCACCATACATTGACACAAACACAGCTGTGAGACACTGTTATATTAGAGTTAAGAAACCTTACTGAGTTGCTTGCAAAGTGCTGCCAACATAAGTGTATGGTGGCAAATTCTCAAACTTAACTGTCAGTCCTCACAGTTTTATAAAAACAAGGTCAAATTTCCTACTAATTTTGTTCGTTTGTTTTTGAGTTAGAGTCTCACTCTGTCGCCCAGGCTGGATTGCAGTGGCATGCTCACGGCCACCCCAGCGTAGACCTACTGGACTCTGGAGATCCTTCCCCCTCAGCCTTCAAGTAGCCACAACTACAGGTGTGTGCTACCTACCACTCCTGACTAATTTTTTGATTTATTGTAGAGATGAGGTCTTGCCAAATTGCCCAGGCTGGTCTTAAACCCACGGGCTCAGGCAATCCACTCGCCTCGGCCTCCCAAAGTACTGGGATTACAGACTGAGCCACTGAACCCAAACAAGTTTTGTTGTTTTTTTTTTTTGAGTTGGAATCTTACTTGGCCAAGGCTGGAGTGCAGTGGCATGCTCATGGCCACTGCAGTCTCAATCTGCTGGCTCAAGCCATCCTTCCGCCTCAGCCTTCTAAGTAGCTGAAACTACAGGCACATGCAACCACACCTGGCTTATTTATTTATTTATTTATTGTAGATATGGGGTCTCACCAAGTTGCCCAGGCTGGTCTCAAACCCCTGAGCTCAGGCCCAATCCTCTTGCCTTGGCTTCCCAAAGTGCTAGGATTACAGGCTTGAGCCACTGTGCTCAGCTCCTACCAGTTTTATATATTATTCTCATTTTTCTAAACTTTATAATAAAAAATATAAAAGAGGTCTTATTATGTATATATACTAACTACATTAGATAATTCATGTGAGGCCCAAGACAATTCTTCCTTACTTGATGTGGCCCAGGGAAGCCAAAATGTTGGACACCCCTGCCTTAGAGCCTTAGCCCAGACTGTGATGGTTTCGTTGGTTTACATGTTTACTTACTTATTGTGTGATCCTCAGTGTTAAAATGTAAACTAGGCCAGGTTTGGTGGCTCAGCCTGTAATCCTACACTTTGGGAGGCCAAGGCAAGTAGATTGCCTGAGACTGTGGGTTTGAGACCAGCCTGGGCAACTTGGCAAGACCTCATTGCTACAATAAATTTTAAAAAAAATTTGCGGGGCATGGTAGCACACATCTGTAGTTCAAGCTATTTGAAAGGCTAAGGTAGAAGGATCGCCTGAACCCAGCAGGTCGACACTGGGGTAGTTGTGAGCGTGTCACTGCACTCCAGTTTGGGCGATGGAGTGAGACTCCAACTCAAAAAAAAAAAAAAAAGGTAAACTAAGTCACATTAAAATATTAAAGAATTTATTTGTGATTTGTGAATTGGGCAGCACTGGACCCTAAGTAGTTTGGGGCTTCGCCAAAGTGGCATGAGGGGAAGGCCTTTATAGGGTGAACTCAGAAACAAGGCAAAGAGATCATTTCAGTGGGAAACCTTTAGTTAGAAGTTAGTTGGGTCTTCTGGCCTGAGCGGTTCCCTGGGCCTGGACTGTTTCTGTCTCCACTTCTCCCATAGTAACTTCCTAGGGCACAGCAGCCAGCTGAAGCTGAGAGCAGGGTAAGAGCTGGACGCATAACATATGGCTGTCAAATTACATAAGACCCACCTTACACGTGAAGATTTTTTGCAGAACTATTTTCTCCCTTAATAAGCTGACATGTGCCAAAATGTCTCTCACCCATTGCTACCCCTCTCCAAAGATCTTAACTGAATCAACTTTTTCTAAAAGTAATAATGACTACATGAAAAAGAGAAGGTACGTGTAAAGTTCTTAGGCACACACTATGTGCCCAGTAAATGGGCATATCAATTGAATTATTCTGAGCTGCTCAAGTTGAATTTTACCACATTTGTATCATAAAACTGGATATAAGAATTTCCAGGCCGGGCTCAGTGGCTCAGCCTATAATCCTAGCACTTTGGAAGGCCGAGGCGAGTGGATTGCCTGAGCCCAAAGGTTCAAGACCAGCCTGGACAACTTGGCGAGACCTCATCTCTACAATATGATAAAAAATAGCCGGGTGTGGTAGCGCACATCTGTAGTTCCGGTTACTCGGAAGGCTGAGGCGGAAGAATTGCCGGAGCCCAGCAGGTCGAGGCTGTGGTGGCCGGGTGCGTGCCACTGCACTCCAGGGCGGCAGAGTGAGACTCCAACTCAAAAAAAAAAAAAAAAAAAGAAAAGGAAAGGTGGAGGATTGCTTGAGGGCCGGAGTTCAAGACCAACCTGGGCAAAAAAGTTAGAACCCACCATCCCCAACCGATATAATAAAAAAATTCATTTTAAGTAGCCGGGTGTGGTAGCACACACTTGTAATCTCAGTACTTGGGAGGCTGAGGTGGGAGGATTGCTTGAGTCCAGGAGTTTGAGACTGCAGTGAGCTATGATTGCACCATTACACTCCAACCTGGGTGACAGAGCAAGACCTTGTCTTAAATTTAAAAAAAAAAGAAGTTAGCTGATGGTTTCTGATTGGCCTAGAATATGACAATTTGCACTGAATTGGGTTTCAGTTTGCTATGTGGGAACGCAGGGCAAAAGAGCTTCCTCAGTCTAATGACCTCTCAATTAATTCTTTAGCATCAGCCATGCTGCAAGCACCATGAGGGTGTGGGTATATCTGTCTGCATCCAAGCAGTGCTTGGCACACAGTATATGATATACACAAATTGTGGGATGGCTATGATTATTTTGTGTACATGAGCACTTTGGGAGGCCAAGGTGAGAGGATTGCCTGAGCCGGGGGTTTTGAGACCAGCCCAGACAACTTGGTGAGACCTCATCTCTACAATAAATCACAAAAATGAGCGAGGCATCTGTGGTTCTGGCTTCTTGGAAGGCTGAGGCAGAAGGATTGCCTGAGCCCAGCAGGTCGAGGCTGTGGTGGGTGTGAGCGTGCCACCGCACTCCAGTCTGGGAGACAGAGTGAGACTCCAACTCAAGAAAAAAAGAAAAAAAGAAAGGAAATTCTGACACATGCTACTTCGTGAATGAACCTTGAAGACATTATACTGAGTGAAATAAGCCAGACACAAAAAGACAAATGCTGTGTGATTCCACTCATGTGAGGTACCCGGCGTAGTCAGATTCATAGACACAGAAAATAGAATGATGATTGCCAGGGGTTGGGGAAAGGGTCGGGTGGGGGAGGGAAGAATGTGGAATTGTTGCTTAAAGGGTAGAGTTTTACTTTTGAATTTTTTTTTTTTTTTGAGTCAGAGTATGGCTCTGTTGCCCAGACTGGAGTACAGTGGTGCAATCACAGTTCCTGAGTAGTTGGGAATATAGGTACATGCCACCATAATGGCTAGTTGTGTGTGTGTGTGTGTGTGTGTGTGTGTGTGTGTGTGTGTGTGTATAGAGCCAAGGGCTCAAGCAATCCTACCACCTCACTCTCCCAAAATTCTGGTATTACAGGCGTGAGCCACCATGCTGGCTAGAGTTTCACTTTTGGAAGATGAAAAAGTTCTGGAGATGGATGGTGGTGAAGGTTGCACAAAATTGTGAATGTACTTAATGCCATTGAACTGTGCACGTAGAAATGATTAAGATGCTCGGTGCGATGGCTCACCCTTGTAATCCCAGCACTTTGAGAGGCAGAGGTGAGAGGACTGCCTGAGTCCAGGGGTTCCAGACCAGCCTGGACAACTCAGCGAGACCTTGTCTCCACAATAAATAAAAAAATTAACCAGATGTGGTGGCACGTGCCTATTGTTCCAGCTACTTGGAAGGCTGAGGCAGAAGTATTGCTTGAGCCCAGGAGGTCAAGGCTACAGTGGCCGTGAGCCTGCCATTGCACTCCAGCCTGGGTGACAGGGTGAAACTTCAACTAAAAAAAAAAAAAGACTAAGATGGTAAATTTTATGTATATGTATTTTACTGTGATTTAAAAAAAGAACAACGATGAACTACAGACTAGAGAAGACATTTGTTCAGTTTTTATACCTATATTCATTTATTTATCCTGCCTGGAAACATAAGATTTCTGGATCAGAGAACAGGCCAATTATTTGCTTACCTAGCAGTTGACTGTCAATTCCTCACACCCCAATTTCCCAGCAGGCGTCACAGTTGAGATCCAGATGCACCCCGCATTTGCAGGCATTTGTATCACAGAGAAACGTCTCAAAAGGATGGATCTCAGCGTACACAAGCTGTAGACACATCTGCGCCCCACTTCTGCTCTGAGGTGGAGGCAGAAAGAGACCTTTGCTCTCTGATGTAAACACAGATCCACTCCAGGGAAAGGGGAGGAGGGTCCCTGGTTTTTTACAGCCCTCTAGAATGTAAGCAAATGGCTCTAGATTTATGATCCTTAGAAAATGAAGAGAAAATGGTTCTGGGGAAAAAGAGGCATTCTTTATCTTCGTGGCATGTCAACATCTGTTGCTCAGAAAGGTCCAGGTTCAGGGACACTGAAAACTCCAGGGAGGATGGCCTTCGTGGCATGTCAATATCTGTTGCTCAGAAAGGTCCAGCAGGTTCAGGGACACTGAAAACTCCAGGGAGGATGGCCTTCCAATAGTAGCTACAACTTATATATCCAAAACAAAATTAATATTTCTACATTAATGAACTCCTACAAACAAGAAGATAAGCGAATTTATCAAAAAATTGAATGAAAGAATGTAAATTGGCCATTTATAGAAGAGGAATTGCAAATAACTTAAATGACAAGCATTTTAAAACATTGCCAGACTTACTGGCAATTGAGGAAATTCAAATTAAAATGGCTACCAGTCACATACTGAAATATTTCCCAAAATTAAAGAACGAGTGAAGTGTTACATCTCAGGTGATAGAAATTGGTGGTGAGAATGAAAGCATGATCCTACATGTATGAAAAGTCCAATATAGGCAAATTGATAGTGTTAGAAAGTAGATCAGTGTAGATCATTGGTTGCCTAGGGCGGGGAAGATTGTGGGAGGGGAGGAAGAAATTGGGGGTGACAGCTAAGAGGGGTGGGATTTCTTTCTGGGATAAGGAACATATTCTACAATTGATTGTGGTGCACAACTCTGGGAATATACTGAAAGTCACTGAACTGTACCCTTTAAATGGGTGAATTGTATGGCATATACATTACATCTCAAAAAAGCTGTTTTTAAAAAGTGAGGGACGAAGATTGTATAGACAGCACGATGACATGGTTAATAATACTATATTATTTGCTTGAATTTTGCTAAGAGAGTACATCTTAAGTTTTCTCACCACAAACAAAAATATTGTAACTATGTTAGGTGATAGAGATAGTAATTAGCTTAATGTTGGTCATCATTTCCCCATCCACATGTATATCAAAATATCATGTTGTATACCTTAAATGTAGACAATTTTTGTTTGTCAAATATACCTTCATTAAGTATAAAGCTGGAAAAAATTTAAAATAGAGAAATAAATAAAGGGAATGGGGATACCATTTCCTTCACACTAGATTGCCTGAAAGTAAAAAGTCTGACCATTCTAAGTGTTGGTGAAGAGGTGGAGAGATGGGAACTCTCCCCGTGCTGACGGAAGTGGAAGTTGGAATACATTGGAAGAGCAGATTACTCTGCAGCATCCTGTTAAGTTAGAGATATGCCTACGCTGTGTCCCAGCAAATCTACTCTTAGCTAAAGAAGCTTGGGGACATGAGCACAAAAGATGCCCAGCCCGTTTGCTTCTTTTAAATAAAATTAATGTTGATGTTTTATAAAGCTGATATAGATATATTGGCAATATTAGCTGTGCTTTTCAGTGCAATTGAAATTTTTCCCAATACTGAAGAAAAATACCAAGTGAAGTTTTATGTTGTCAGGCTGTAGGAGTTTTTGCAGAGAATGAAACTCTGCTGTCCAGCAGAAGCCAGAGCCAGGAGGAGCTTACTCACCCCCCAGCCCCCCACCTAGCCTGTTTTCCTCCTACCCTGGGGTGGAATATGATGGCTAAATTGATGGTGCTTTCTCCACCATCCTCACTACACAGATGCAAATGTTGTCCCTATGCTGGGGGCCGCACAGTTGACATCTGGACCAGAGGGGCACATCCAGGACTCCTCCTGTGGTAATGATCTCCTGTCCTGGACCTTGAGGTCTTCAGTCTGGGAATGCTCCTTATTATTTAGAACCTGTGCCTCAGGGCCTCAACCACCTCTTAGTTTAAAGGGTTTCAGGCTGGAAGTCTTAAAAGATGAGATTGCTTTGATGATGCCAGCATTCCTTAGGTGTGAGAAACTAGTTATCAGTGTTGCCATGACAACTGCAGGACACAGGAGTAACAGGGTGGAGGAGAAAGGTCATATCAGACACACTAATAGCTGTATATTGTAAAACCTCTTAGGTGTCTGGACTATGTACTTGAGACATACTGGCTGCTTGGCTGGAAAGGTAATTTTTCTTTTCACTCCCAAATGACTCCTATTAATTTTATTATTTTCTTAGTTTATTGAATTGGAATGTTGCTTAGTAAACCATTATACCTGGTACCACTCTTTAAAGGAGCATGTCTATTAAATATGTTGAGTGTAGTCTCCCTGGTTTTAAACAAGTACAACTTCCTACACAGTGCTGTAATGTGTTCATATTAGCATGGTTTGCAAATTAGACTCTAAAGACTCAGAATAACTAAACTCAGAATAACCAAATGCTCAGAATCATTAAACTCCCAGAAAGCTGGAAGTGAGGGAAGAAGTGGAGAGGCTCCAGATAGCATATAAATTTTTTTGATTCTGTCACCCAGGCTGGAGTGCAATGACATGGTCATGGCTCATTGCAGCCTCTACCTCCTGGACTTAAGTGATTCTCCCACCTCAGTCTCTGGAGTAACTGGTACTACAGGCACACACCACCATGCCTAGCTAGTTTTTTATTTTTATTTTTATTTTTGTAGAGATGAGGGCTTGCTATGTTGCCCAGGTTGGTCTCAAACTCCTGGTGTCAAGCAATCCTCCTGTCTTGGCCTCCCAGAGTGCTAGGATTACAGGCGTGAGCCACCACACCTGGCCTCGACATCATTTTCCAGAGGGGTTTGTCTGCAGGTGGCTTCCTCAGACTTGCTCCTTGTTACTCAAAGTGTGGACCCTAGATCAGCGTCAGGTGGTTTTTATAAGCATTTAAGTTTGAGAAACACTCTTACAACCTGAGACAATGGCTTTCCAAAATGATGCCAGTATTGTTTTTGTTTTGTTTTGTTTTTTGAGTCAGAGTCTCACTCTGTCACCCAGGCTGGAGTGCAGTGGCATACTCATAGCCACCATAGCTTCGATCTTCTGGGCTCAGGTGATCCTTCCGCCTCAGCCTTCCAAGTAACTGTAACTACAGGCACGCGCTACCACGCGCAGCTAGGATGCCGGCATTGTAAGAAATATAGCTTAATGGAAGATCAGAAACTTCTGGGAGGGTTAAGGAAGAAAGACTTTGCTCAAAGCCTCTGGAACATAGATTCGCTGGGCTGTCTGGAAGTACTGGGTTGCTATGTGTGGATTATATTTTGCACAAAATTGTTATTCTGTTTCTGTCACTCATTGAAAATATGAGCTGGATTCCAGAAAACAGCAGGAAGAGGAATGGGGAAAATAACACAAAGTCCGGAGTTCTTGTTGGATCATCCCCTTGTATCATACTCAGCACGACTATGGCTCCATTGTGCCTCAGTTTCCTGACTCTGAAATGGCCCAGATCATTTCCTTGGGACTGCATGAGGATTCCTAAGGCAATGCTCCTAAAGGGCTTTGAGATCCTGGGATGAAAGTCACTGTGCAGGCGGAGTGTTATTAGGCCCGTGCTGCCAGGCCAGGCGGGCTCCTGATCCTCCAGCCTCCTTGCACTTGGGGCGCAGTGTGCCATTAGGGAGGGCTTAAGGGCAGGCAGGGGAAGGAGATAAAGCAGCTTCATGCATGGATGAGCCAAACTCACCTGTGGCTCAGCAGAGCCCGGGAACTCCCACCCATGGCCGAAAGAGCATGAGTTTCTCACATCGCTGTTGAGATGTGAAGGGGGACCGTGTATCCATGTACCCCGGTCTCCCTTTGGGAGGGGTAATTACAAAAGAACATTTTAAAGTAGGTGGGCTGTCACACGTGCCAACACACAGTGATGGAGGTGAGCAAATGGCTGACTCTCAGAGTGGTTTTTAGGCACAAACATGAAATAAACTGTCTGTGAATGAGTGATTTCTACAGCATCTTATTGAGGAAGTGGCTGCAAATGGGCAACTCCCAGAGCAAGACATATCACAGATGTGCCTGGCTTGAGGACATTCAGGACTGGGTGAGGTGGCTCACACCTGTAACCCTAGTTCTCTGGGAGGCTGAGACGGGAGGATAGCTTGAGGCCAGGAGTTTAAGATCAGCCTGGGCAACAAAGCGAGAACTTGTCTCTACAAAAATATTTTTAAAATAATCAGCCAGGCACAGGCACCAGGTGGTGTGCATCTGTAGTCCTAGCTACTCAAGAGGCTGAGGTGGGAGGATCACTTAAGTCCAAGAGGTCAGTGAGCCAGGATTGTGCCACTGTACTCCAGCTTGAGTGACAGAGTGAAACACTCTCAAAAAAAAAGGGGGGAGGGACATTCAGTATGTACAAACAAACCCGAACTTCATAAACCTAAACAGATTGATAGATTAGTTGGAGAGATGAGGTGTGATTCTTCGCATTAAACAAGACACTTTACCTTCCAAAGGGAACCCTCCCTGGGTCCTTTCCTTTTGTGGAATATACACATAACATAAAACTCACCATCTTTGTCATTTTTAAGTACACTGTTCAATAGTGTTAAGTACATTCACATTGTTATGCAGTTATCTCCACCACCCATCTTGAGAAATTTATCTTCCCAAACAGAAACTCTTACACTCATTAAATGCTAACTTACCATTTCCCCTCCCCCCAGCCTCTGGCAACCACCATTCTATACTCTGTTTTTGTTAATCTGACTACACACTTCATATAAGTGGAACCATACAGAATTTTCTTTTCTTTTTTTTTTGAGTTGGAGTCTCTGTCGCCCAGACTGGAGTGCAGTGGCTTACTCACGGTCACCCCGGCGTCGACCTGCTGGGCTCTGGTGATCCTTCCACTTCAGCCTTCCAATCAGCCAGAACTACAGGCGCGCACT
>CAUYQG010069756.1:0-22843 GCA_963574415.1 Tarsius wallacei
GCCTGTAGTTCCAGCTACTTGGAAGGCTGAGGCGGAAGGATCGCCGGAGCCCAGCAGGTCGAGGCTGCAGTGGCTGGGAGTGGCCACTGCACTCCAGTCTGGGTGACAGAGTGAGACTCCAACTAAAAAAAATAATAATAAAATAAAATAAAATACTATGACTCAACCTATCAGTTTGAACTTATAACTGTATAACTTATAAACTTATAATCTAGAAGTTTAAACTCTTCCTATAAGCTTGCATCTCATTTTTATAATTGTTTGTTTTTGTTAAACATTGGAAGCACACACTAAAAGCCATGTGTGATATCCAAAATTTAATTAGAATCTCCAAGAGTCTTTTGATCCTCCTAGATAGGGAAAAATGGGAGGAAAACACAGAAAGAGATCCTGAGAGTCAGGTTATGTACAACTGTGGGTGAGAGCTGCAGATTCCACGAAGTTGGTAGAAAAGTCACTCATGGTATGGTTTGAGCACAGGGTGGTTGGGCCACAGCGACTAGGAAGTCCTACTCAGGAGGGCACAGCCATTGTCACCATAAACACACATGAGGAGTGTCAGATTGTGTCCAGGTTGCGTGCTGGCCAATAAAGAAGAGGGGATTCAACATGCTTGAGGCAGTGGGTTAACCACAGAAAGGTTTAGCATTAACTACAGAAATATGTATAAAATCAAGCTCATCATATAGATGTTTTTATGTTATCTGCACATCTGGTGCTTTAAGTATATTGTTTAATATTTAAAAGAATGTGGTCTATTAAATTCACATTGTAGGCTTGAACTTCTAATATAAATGACATAATTGAGCAAAAGATTTAGTTATGTGTTTTTAAGTAAAGATCTCACTTGTTTTATGGATAATGTTTATATGTTTAAAAGAACTTAAGGCTTATCATACATATACATTAAATTTATAAATTATTTAAGTAGCAAGTAACGTTTCATTTGTTAAATCAGACCTTAAAAGAGAAATACAAATACTGTATTAAAAATTTTGTTAAATTTCAAAAAAGTTTTTTTGAATGTGACCAAACATTAATCAAAGACTCTCTTAAAGATGATCACTAAATCATTCAAACTAAGTTTCTAGCTTAATGTTAATATGTTTTCAAATTTTATAACATACTTACTGAGCTTTAGTTTTTATAACCAAAGGAACATTTGAATAAACTTTTCTGCACATAAAAGTCATTCTCAAAGACATAAACAAATTCCAATTGTTTATGGGCACATATGTTTTCAGGTGTTTCCATCGATGTTTCCAAATGAGTTTGTTAGAGGGGAGCTGGTCATGTATACTGATTAGTTGCCCCAGGAGTTCTCAGCTGTTCAGTATCCAAAGAGAGGGTTTATCTATTATCCCACCATTCATCAGAAAAATCCCTCTAGCAGTGTTTACCCAGGATCATGATTAAAACACCCAGGGCCTTATACAGCAATGGACAGCACACCTCATCCCTTCAACAAAAGTGACTTGCACTTACATCAAGTCGTACCAAAGGATAGTGCCCCTTTCTACACTCAAAATGCTCATGGATTAAATCACTTAAAGACTTAAACTCACGGTACATTTACATGAAATATATCTCTTCTCATCACAGTTATGTCATTTTTGTACATTCAGATATTTATAAACTGCCATGGCTTACTTAGAAATATGAAATTTTGTTTTACCTTCTTTTTTTTTCTAGCAGCAGCTTGAAGGTGGAGATTAACTCGAGATAGGAGGTAGGAGTCACATAATTGTGTCTTTGGAGCTCCATGAAGAAAGACTTTGACAGGTGTATGGTGGAGGTATGGAAGCTCTTGCACATGTCAATGCAGCCATTGCGTGTTTCCTCTGACATCTCAATCTCTTCCAAGAATCTCGAGGCAACAGCCTGCAGCGCGTCTTCTGGCCACGACTAAATTCAAGGTGCATGCGTCAGTGCCTACACGCGGGTGTGCTCCTACCACAGCTCTCTACAGTGTACCGTTGCTGGAGACGGAGAGGCAGAGAGCAAGGAGCAGGCAAAAGGCTTCCCCAAGGCCTTGCAGGCCCAGGGCGGGAAGTCAATCTCTGGGCAGGCCTCAGGACACTAGCTCTGCGAGGTTTCTTCTGAGGTTAGGGAAACTGCTTATGAATATCACGGGAGCAGGGAAGAGGAGAGCAGCTAAACTTGTAGGATGTCTATTTCTGGGTCATTTTACCCGTATTATCTGAAATTCTCCTAGCGATTCCCCAAGTTCTGTCGGCGTCATTCCTAAAACAGCTTCCAAGTCTGTTCTCTTCTTTCTATGTCCCCTCAGTCGCCCCACTTCACGTCTGTCCCTGTTATCATCTGCTTGGAATGTCCTGGCTGCCTGCAGTCTCCTCAGCGGCCTGCGTGACCTTTTCAAACGTAACCAGCTCATCCCACACTCCAGCTCACAACCCTTCAAAGCCTCCCACATCTTAAAGTAAGATCCAGCCTATGCCATGCACTACCTGCCTTGACCTCCCCCACACTCCTGACCTCATGCTTCTCCCACTGCGGCTCCTGTGCTCTAGCTCTGGCTTTCCTTCCCCCCACTGCCTTCAAAGGTTTATTCTCTGACCCAGCTTCTGGGCACTGAGGCTTTCTGTCTCTCAAGATCCCTCTTAAAGGTCACCTATCAAAAATCTTTTCCTCCCTGCATGCTCCCTGAGATAGATCCTGGTTGCTAACCTGTCCGTAGGAAGCAAGCCCCAGGACGTGCCTGTCTCTCTCCAGCTTTCAGCAAGACCTGCTACAGAGCAAGCAAGCGCTCAGCAGCTATGCTGTGTACAAAGTCATTAATCTCCCGGGAGTGAAGGTACTGAGGGGCTCTGCCAATTTTCCAAGGTCATAAATCTTCTCACAGGATCTCAGCCACAGCCCAGACTTCCTGTGACATGCATGGGAACACACTGTGATGCCCAGCTGATGTTAGAAGGGTGTCCAGTGACTTCTTCACTGGGCTGGTTACTCCCCCTCACACACACTCTCTGTTTTTGTCTCTCCACCCTTAGCTTCTGATGCATGAAGCAGCACCCTGGTTTTCTGCCTTTCACTGGGCTTGGCTAATGGGGAGAGGCTGGAGGAGGAGGATGAGAGGGGCGTGTTCAGATCCTGCCTCCCTTTCAGCAGCAGCTGGCTCTCCTAGGTCTCAGTTGCCTGCTTCTGCCAGCAGCCCTACTCACATGACCCATGTGCTCTGAGACCCAGCAATGCCCTTCTCTCCTTGGCCCTTCATCTGGGAGATGGCAACACTCCCTCCACTGCCCCACCATCCTGGGATTCCCTTCACCCCTACACCTGGGTCAAGCCTTTACAGTGCTTTCCTCAGTGAGGGCTCCCTGGTGCACTCCTCTCCCGGCAGGACCCCGATGGCACACATGTACCAACGCTGTCTATAATATGGTGAGATTAGTGACCACAAGGTTCATGATTGAGTGTGGTTCTATTCTGATGATTTCTAGAATTACAACTTAATAAAATACATCATGGGTGATCAGAAAATCCTGCTAGACACTTGGGGGCAGTAGAGACTCTCTAAAGGCAGCTGTGACTATGACAGGGTGCTGCCTTTTCTAGAAGCCCACCCCAAACATGCAGGCAGTACCTGGAACCAGTCAATGGTGCAGCAGTTCACCAGCGAGGGGAACTTCCTCAGCCGGTTCCGAAAGGCATCCCCAATGGGGCTCATGGCCAGGACCACATGCAGCTGGCTGCGGCAACGGTCCACGAACATGTTGAACAGTGCCACGGGGCTCCCGTCCGTCTGCTTGGTCTTGTCCCGCTGGCGGTCTAACTGGCGCATCTTGTCGCATATCTCTTGCTTCTCGTCCAGTGCAAAGAGATTGGGAATCTCCCCGGCGTTGAGCAGGTTGTTGATGTCTTCGAGGAAGGACTCTTGTTTGATCTGAGTGTCTGTGAACAGGAAGACACCCTGCATCTCGCCTTCGGCACATTTCCTCAGGATCACCTTCAAGTCTTCGTGCCACTCAGTGCTGCTGTAGCCCTTGGAGATCTCCACCTGGAACACGGAGTAGTCGGCCATGTGGGCGGCCAGCCTGGTGACAGACTGCCTCCCGCTCCCGCCCACGCCCACCAGGAGTGCGTGGCTGCGGGGCTGCTTTAGGATGCGGGAGACCCTGCTGATGTGTTCAATGGCGAAGCGGAACAGCACGAGGCTCATGGGCTTCTTGCTGATGTTGTTGTACTCATCCAGGTGGCCCTCCACAATCATGCGGAGGCTGTCCACGTTGGCCACTTCCCTGTAGTTGGTGTCCTCCCTCTTGGAATCGTGGAAGTCACAAAACATCAGGCTGCGCAGGTCATCCTCCTCCACCACGCCATCGCCATCAAAGTCTAGACTCAGGAAAAGCTTATGGAAATCTTCATCCATGTACTTATTCAAGATTTCTTGGATGCAGTTGATAAGCCAGCTTCTATCTGTGTTGTCCAGGAGGCGGTCGTAATACACCCGGAGAACCTGCATAACCAGTTGAAGGCAGCATTAGCAACTGAATCTTCTGATTTTTAAAAAACGTTATTATTTCTGTACTAATCTCAATTTCTATGGGTTTATGAAAAGCATATCCAAACAATCAGGACTGATTCAGAATAATGTTTAAATATTAATATTGAATATAGATATTTGGAATAATACAGTTACACTCAATTATCAATAAATGAAAGGTAATTTGGGGCTGAAACAGATTGCAGAGACGCTAAGAGAATTAAGTCCTTGGGAAGGTAAGTGGCTGCCTACACAGGCCCCTCAGTGTGGATGGCAGAGCTGGGCACTGTGTCCAGGTTCCCAACCTCCTTCCAGTGATGTGTCCTTTCTCTAGGATGCATAACAGTTTGAAAGTTACTCACAAATCAGTAGATTTTTTAAAAATCAAATAGCATAGTTTCTGTAAGGAGAGGAAATGTCTTGGGCAGAGGGGAAACTGTTTGGGGTATTTGTTAATTATTTTTGTAGTAAGCCATTGCAGAGAACAATTTACTACAATCAATCTCTGGCTATAAGGCTTGCACTATAAGGCTTGCTACCTGCAAAACTATTTCCTTAAAGTGGAATGAGTGTCCTAGGAGGACAGTCCTTTTTGGACTGAATTGTGTCTCACCACAAAATTCTTATTTTGAAGCCCTAACCCTCAATGAGACTGTAGTTTGGGGATAGGATCTTTAAGGAGGTAACTAAGGTTTAATGAGGCAATAGGGGTGGGGCCCTATTCCATCAGGACTAGTGTCGTTCTTATGAGAAAGAAACGTTAAAGTGTGTGCATGCTCTCTCTCAGTCTTTCTCAATCTCTGTCTCTCTGTTCTCCCTCCTCTCAGTCTTCTCTGTCTCAGTCTCTCTCTTAATCTCTCTCTTTCTCTTTCCCTCAATTTCTCTCTCTCTCTCAATCTCTCTAACTCTCTCTCTCTCTCCCCCTCTGTCTCAATCTCTCTCTCCCTCTCTGTCTCTCTCTTTCCTTGCATGCACAGAGAAAAGGCGATGTAAGAACACAGAGGAAGGTGGCTTTTGCAAGCCAGCAAGAAAGCCCTCACCAGAAACTAACACTGATGGAACCTTGACCTTGGACTTCTGGCCTTCAGAACTTCGAGAAAATTAATTTCTGTTGTTTAAGCTACTTAGTCTATAATATTTAAGTTATGACAGACTAATACACCTATGATATAAGCAACGCATATTTTGTCAGAAAAGCTTTGGGTCCTGACTCCCATTTTGGGCAAATCACTTGAACCATCTATATCTGCCTCTTCACCTACAGATGGAATTAGTATCACCTTGTAAATCCCATAGATTTGTGGCAAAAGTAAAATGATGACAACGTGAAAACACTACAGAACTGAAATATATAATTATTATAGACTGCCTTAGCGTCAGGCTCCTGGCATTTGGAAATCATGGTATTGGCATTTTCGCTATCCATGGTTTGATAGCATCATCCTCTTTTAGTAACAGCATAACAGTTTCCAGCACAGGCAAGTTGTTTTTAAACTTCCTCCATACTCCAACCAGTTCAAAAGCCATTTCTTGATGAGAAAATTTAATTTTCCAATGTATGTCAAAAGTGACTTTCTTGAACTGAGGTATGGAAGACCTGGGAGTATTCCTATGGGAGAAGGGAACTGAGCCAGCCAATACCCCACGTCAAGGTCAGTGCCTAGACATGAAACAAGTATGTCACCATCCAGCTAGCCATTCAGCAAGAACTCAAGGTATTCAATACACCTGTGCTGGAATCATCAGGGGGCACCTGTTAAAATGCAACTGGCAGGACCCTGATAAGGACCTGCTGACTTAAACACCTGGAGGCTGGCACCTGGGAATGTCTCCTCCCCCCTTTTAATCTTTTCCTTATATAAGGTAAAAATATCCTAAATGTCACCTCAGAGGATTTTACACATGCACACATCCAAGCAAGCCCCATTAAGATCAGGGATAGGATGTTCCCAGCACTGTGGGGGCGCACCCACACTCCTTTGGCCCCTCTCTTCCCCTCCCCAACAGGGAGCCACTGTTCTATCACCATTGCTCACATTTGTAAAAGTGATTATGTAAAACTTTCTATTATAAATCTGAATCATTGCAAAGGATATACTTTGGTATAGTTTATCATAATTGTGCTTTGAACGTATTTACTTCAAAGTCTTGATTGCAGATTCTAAAACTTGAGATATAATTCACATACATGAAATTCACTCTTCAAAAACATATAAATCAGCTGGGCACGGTGGCTGAAGCCTATAATCCCAGCACTTTGGGAGGCTGAGGCAAGAGGATTGCCTGAGCCCAAAGGTTCGAGAGCAGCCTGGGCAACTTGGCGAGACTTCATCTCTACAATAAATCAAAAAAGTTAGCTGGGTGTGGTGGCGTGCACCTGTAGTTCCAGCTCTTTGGAATGCTGAGGCTGAAGGATTGTCTGAGCCCAGAAGGTCGAGGCTGCAGTGGCTGTGAGCATGCCACTGCACTCCAGCCTGGGTGACAGAGTAAGACTCCAGCTCAAAAAAAAAAAAAAAGCATCTAATGGTTTTAGAATATTCACAGAATTGTGCAATCATGACTACTGTCTAATTCCAGAACTTTTTGATCACCCTCAAAAGAAACCCGGTACCCGACAACAGTTATTTCTCATTACCTCGCCCACCAGCCTCTGAAACCCAAGTCTACTTACTGTCTCTGTAGATTTGCTTTTTCTGAACAATACAGTAAATTAATATGTAACCTCTTGTGCCTGGTTTTTTCACTCAGTATCATGTTTTCTAGGTTCATCTATGTTGTAGGATGGATCAGTCTTTTTTCCACTGTGTGTATTAAGCACATTTTGTTTGTCCACTCAGCTGTTTATCCACAGTAGATGAATATTTGGGTTGCTTTCACTTTCTGGCCATTATTAATAATGCTAATAATATTCATGTCAGGTTTTTATGTGAATATATACCAGTTCTTTTGGGTATAAACTTAGGAGTGGAATTGCTAGGTAATATGGTAACTCTATGTTTAAATGTTAGATGAGCTACCAAGCTGCTTTCCATATTATGCTCTTACCAGCTTTGTATAAAAGCTCCAACTCTTCCACATCCTCACCAACACTTGTTATTATTCATCTTTTTCATTACAGCCATCCTAGAGGGTGTGAGAGGTACTTCACTGCAGTTTTGATTTGCATTTCTCTGATGACTAATAATGTTGAGTATTTTTCCATGTGCTTATTGGCCATTTGCACATTATCTTTGGGGAAATGTTTATTCAAATTCTTTGCTCACTTTTAAAGTGGGTTATTTGTCTTTTACTGTTGAATTATAATAGTTTTTTAAAATATTGTGGATACTAGACATGCATCAGATATATGATTTGCAAGTATTTTCTCCTATGTACTGTTCGTGTTTTTTATAGTGTTTTCAAAATTTATAAATTTTGATGAAATCCATTTATCTATTTGAGGGGAGTTTGTTTTTGCAAAATATCTATATTTAACAAGCAAACTGGGTGATATGCACGCTCAAGTCTGAGAGCCATGGAGAAGTCAGAGGGAATGAGAAACAGTAAGTCAGTTTTATACCTTGAAAGCCATTGAGTGAAATTAGATTAGTTTTTCTAGTGTGATAACGGTGTCTGGAAAGGAAAAGGACACCTCACATAGCCACTGACATATATTAGACCGTGAAGAAATATCTTCTGAGTGAGCAGAAATAAAGCACAAACTAGAGTCTTGAATTCAATCACTTCATATTTTTTGAAATGCTGACAACAATGTGCCTGAAATGCTGAGAACAATGTGCCAGTGTCATTTCTCAGTTTTGCAGATCAATCAATGGGAAAATGAGAATTCGTAGAGCTCACTGCTACCTGGGGGTGGACGGCAAACAACAGACGACTTCTGCAGTGTGTTAGAAGAAAAACAGGACAGAATAAGAAAGGCTACTAGCACAGGAGGGGCTTGGCTATGTATTAAACAGGGTAGCCCATGGAGGAGGAGAGGTTTGATCAAAGGTGCAGAGGTGGCCAGCCCAGAAGGTCAACATCTATGGGAGGAGCCCAGACACAGGGACCAGCCAGGAGGCCTCACTGTGGGTGAAGGGTGCATGAGGGTGACAGCAGGAAGCAGTATGAGGGACCAGGGAAAAGGCACACACGCAGGTCCTCTGGGCCCCTGGACTTTTATTCTGAACTCTCTGGGTGAAGCTGGGTGTTATATTCTAAGCTGAGGACTTAAATTCACTATGTTATATACATATATATCAATGTGAAGTAGTCAACCTCATCAATGTCCAAAGAGCTAACAGCCCTCAACCAAACTCAACAATCAACAGCTAAAGCAGTACAGAATCTGAAAAATGCTAAAAAGTAATGTATATACTACAAAGATATGACAGCACATACAGACAACTCCCTCACTGGAGGAAGGTACCATGTGTATAATCCTAAGGGAGGAAACAAGCAATGGTGTCAGCCCTACCTGCCTTACTTTCTGTATCCATTCATTCCCAGTATTTACTGAGAGCTTTCTGTGTGCCAGGCACTGGGAAAAGCAGTGAATTACTAAGGCTGCTGCTCTACAAAGCTTCTTTGTAGTAAGGACAATCATGAGCCAAACGTTCAGATGATGTCAGATGATGGTCAGTGTGTGAAGAGCAAAGCCAGGAGGTACTCAAGAGGCAAGGGCTGGGGTGGCCTGAAGTCAGCCTGTGTGGTGAAGGGATACTGAGCCACAGTCTGAGGGCATTCATGGTCAAGTCTGTGGAAGGTGGAGAGAGTTCCAGGCAGAGGAAGCATCAAAGGCAGAGTTCCTGAGGGGGAGGATGCTAGATACATCCCCAAGGACAGCCACCCATGATAAAAGCGCTGTCTCAGACAGTGCATCTTGCTATGGTCTGCAGGTTTATGGTCCCCAACCCCAGATTTATATGTTGATATAAATCATGGTATTTAGCCATGGGGCCTTTGAGAAGTGATCAGGTCTTGGGGGCAGAGACTCGCAAATGTAATAAGTGCCTTTATAAAGGGGACTGGGGAGCCCCTTGCCCTTCTACCCTGTGAGGACGCAGCATGAGACACTGTTTGTGAGCCAGGACACAGGCCTTCACCAGGCCAACACCCAGTTGGCCAGCACCTTGGTCTTGGACCTCCCAGCCTCCAGAAATATGAGGAGCAGACTTCTGAGGATAAGCTACCCAGCTGAAGGCACTTTGCTGAGCAGTGTGACCAGACTGAAACACATGCCTTCAACCATCAGCATCATCCTCCCCTCTGGCCTCTCTCCTGCTCCAGCCACAGCATATTCCTATCACACACAGCCCATGGTCACGTCCCAGGACACGGGTCCCACCCAGACAGGCAGGCAACAAAAAAGGAGCTCTATAAGACTCTCCAGATCATGCTTGCTTTGGCAGCACATATACTAAAATTGGAACGATACAGAGATTAGCATGGCCCCTGAACAAGGACGACACACAAATTCCTGAAATGTTCCATATGTTTCTCAATTATGAAAGACAACAACCAAAAAAGACTTTCCAGATGGTACTTTCTGAGGACTCACTGTTAGAAGTCCTGCTGCAGTCAACACTTCTGAGTAGTGGGGATCCTCACTTGGACACATATTGGAATGCTGAGTGTGGGGAGCGGATGAGATGTGGGGAGCGGATGAGATGTGGGGAGCAAATGAGCACTGTCCAAACAGCAGGCCTTGAGCAAGGCAAGGCCCCAAGCGTAGGCAAGATCTCGCTTGGTTGCTCTGCATCCTAGCCAAAGAGCAAGGAATGCAGCCTGCTACATGGAACAGCATCTCAGAGCCCACACATCCGGAGAGATGTGGGGAGCAGACGAGCACTGCCATTATAGTAGGCCTTGAGCAAGGCAAGGCCCCAAGCATAGGCAAGGTCTCGTTTGGTTGTTCTGCATCCTAGCCAAAGAGCAAGGGATGCAGCCCTGCTACACAGAATGGTGTCCCAGAGGCCCACACACCCAGGTGCACATAGTACAGATAAAGCCTTAGCTACAACAAGATAACCGCGGAACAGCTTGCCGTTTAGGTAGCAACAAAATTCCCTTAGCTCCCTCACAGGCCTTGAATCCCTTCCAACTTCCTTTGTGCTTGATAATAAAATAAACATACTGAGCTAGTTCGGGGCCATTCTCCTCCATCAGAGGAAAGTGTCCCACCTGGCCCCAGTTTTTCTTTATGTCTTTGTGTCTGTGTCTTTCTTAATCTCTCGCCACTCTCTCTCGGGACCCTCAAGGCAGCCGCGTGGGCCACGGCAGTTGAGGACTTAGGAACGTAAACTGTGCACCTAAAAAGCCTCAAGAAACTAGATTTCTGAAAGACCTTTAAAAATGCATGCCTTTGTAGTTCATGGCTTTAACATAGTAGTACATTTCCATTTTCTAGGTTTCTTAACTACATTATTAAAATTAAAATAACTATTATTTCTATCTTAAAAATGGAGGAAAATGTTTTCTCTCACTTTTTCATATTCTTTGCCCATTTAAAAAAGATTGGACTATTATGTTTGATGCATTATTATCTTGATCTCTCTTTCCCCCCTACCAGTCTTTATAAGAAATTGCTCATCCACACACCTGTTCTCAAGAAAGCTTAAATACATGGTTCATACGGTTTCTATGCTCTCAAATTGTGAGTTCTCTAAACTGTCAACTTTGTAGTTCTTTTGGCACCTAGTAATATCATAAATAACTAGTGTAAATAAATACATTTACTTCTTTTAAAAAAAACTCCTTAAAAAGGGTTCCTCTCCAAATTATTTGAAGTTAAACTAAAAGATAGTAAATCATTTGAAGGACTGACTCACAGTGATACCTGCTTTGAAATATTCCAAAAAGCAACAGGAATTCCTAAATATGGGAGACAAAGCCTTTTAAACACCATATATCTTAGCGCTAAATATTTTAAACATTATCTTGAATATTGGCCTTTATAATGTCAAATAATGGAATGCATTTCAGCAATATAAACTGCTGAATATTTCTTTTTACAATTGCTGGCATGGTAAATCTTTGTATCGCATGAAATCACATGTCAATAACATGGAAATTTACCTCATGAACCCAAAGACGTTTAATCACCTCTTTGGTTTCTGCTGTTTCTGGTCTTGACAAACAAACACCTTGAATGACCCTGGAGAAATCACGGAGGTTGAATAAGTAGTGAGACTTCGCGGGCGTGGGCAAAAGATTCTTCATGGCTTCTTTATATAGGGTCATTGTGCCATTCACAATTTGTTTGGTCAAATCCAGAAATTCTTCTGGAAATGTATAACTTAAAATTTTTGAATAAAAAGAAAGACAAATGTTAGAAAATGTAGAATTGCAATACAAAAATGGTATTTATAATGACCCATGTACAATTTTAAATTTGATTAAATCAACTTGATTTACAAAATTGCTTTTTTATAATAATAATAATAATAGTAGATTTTTTTTACTTCCTGTAAAGCTACTTTCTATTCATTATTTTATATTATGTCCAAAGGAAGCCTGTGAAATAAATAAGACCAGCTGAATGGATTTAAAATCACATCATTATGGGAAGAGAAGAGCCAGCCAAGGAACCCAGATGATAGAATCCCATCCACTATGTCCACCAGAAAAGCACTGCCTCACCTTTCCCTCATTGGCATTCTCGACTGCATATAGATAGAATCCATAAGGAGTACTGGTGAAACAGGCATTTGCAGAGAAAGAGAAGGAGGAAATTTTTCTTTAAAGTAAAAATAAGAAAAAGAAAAAGGAGAGTGAAATAGCAAATTAGGATAAAAAACACAAAGTAAGCTGGACCCAGAGACTCATACCTGTAATCCCAGCATTTTGGGAGGCTGTGGCAGGAGAACTGCTTGAGCCCAGGAGTTCAAGATCAGCCTAGGCAACATAGCAAGACCTCACCTCAACAAAAAATTTAAAAATCAGCTGGGTGTAGTGGCACACACCTGTAATCCCAGCTACTCAGGAGGTTGAGGCAGGAGGGTAGCCGGAGCCCAGGAGTGAGGCTGTGATGAGCTATAATCGTGCCACTAGGCAACAAAGTGAGATCATGATTAAATAAATAAATAAATAAAATTTAAAAAGACAAAGTGCCTGATGAGGGTAGAAAGAATATAGGGAAAGGAATTTCCTTTGAAAAAACTGACTATATTTGACTTCTGGCTTGACCAGGAGCCAGCTGTCTCCACTGTCACCACCAGATAAAGCAAGGAGTGACAATTTCCTGAGGACCAGGCCAAGACTCCCACTACCCAGCTCAGTTTGATCCCTGACACCAGGCATCTCGTTTAGAGCAGCATCTCGTTGAGAGCAGCATCTCCAGAGCTGGGGAGCAACATCTCCCCAAGGAAGAGATTCCAAGGCTGTCACCTCAAACATGGCCAGGGATACCCTACAGAACTTAGGTTCTACCAGAGGGTATCAAAGTCGTGGGATAAACCTGGCATGTCCTTCCTGTATTAATTGTATTCAGTGGTGGAAATTCAGAATAACAATTCAAATATGACTGACATATGACCCAGCAGAGTGCTCTGGCGCCTAGGTTATGTCCGACACTGGAAGGCAGGAGGGAGAGATGGAAGCTATGTTATCTGTTACCTTTTCCTGAAACATTTGAGAAGTGCTACTTAACATGGACACGCTTCTAAAAGATCTTATGCCTCTAAATGAAACAAAACTTTACATTACTTACCAGGTTTTTAAATGCCATGTTAAGATTCTAGAGAAGATTGCAAACATGGATTTATCACTAAACTCATTGATTGTTATGATGTTGAAATGTCGCATGTATCGAGGAGTGACTGGATTTCGACCACCGCCTAAGTATTAAAAAAAAACTCTTAGCAATATTATTGGTGTATAGAGTGTTTTCTCCAACACTTTACAATTTAAAATAATGAAAGATGGACAAATTCACTGCACACAAAGAAGCGAAGAATAATCAATTATTTGGATAAGCTCAGTATCAAAAGTATCTTCCCCTCAACCTCAAAGCATTGTTTTTCTAGTTGAATTGTCTATTGAGTTCAACAAGCTAGACATCATCTTGAGTCAGATCTGCATTGCTGGGGGCAATCAGACCAGGAAGAAAGAGACATTAGTTATGTTCTCACAAACAGTAAGAAGTAAGCATCCTCAACGCATGGTGAAGATGCAACATTATACAATACTAATACATTATACATGATTAAGACCCAAGGGTGCCTCCCACAACCTGAAGTTCTGCACAGCCTTGGCCCTAGCCTGCCTTCCCAACATGGGGAAATGAGCCTCCCCGGACTAGCCTGTGTCATTGGTGCTGCTTCTACTGACTGCCTGCATCTTTTAAAACTGGGAGATTTTCCATAAACTAATGAAAGTTTTTTAAAAATATGTATACTTTACTTAGAAAACATAAAGGATCTCTAAGAGCTAATTTTTTTCACAAAATAATGATTATATTTTCCAATATGAGACTTTAATAACTGATAACATATCTTACAAAATTGTATCATCTTTAAAATATATAGACAAATTGCATTTGCTTTTTAGAAGGATTATATCATAAAATTTTTGATATAGAAGTGATTTTAAAAGTGCATAATATCTCAAACATATATTTTCCATAAATATATAGGTTCATGTTTTATGTTTGTTTAAAGCCAGATAAATCTGTCTTCTGCTTCTATCACTGAAGTATGCTATACTGTTTCTAAAAACATGCATAATGTGTAAAAACACATAACTGGTAGTGAAGGGTATGTATGTACTTTTAGAGACAGGGTCTGGCTTTGTTGTCCAGGTTGGAGTGCAGTGATGTGATGTAGCTCACTGCAACCTGGAACTCCTGGGATCATATGATCGTCCCACTTCAGCCTCCTGAGTAACAGGGACTACAGGTGCACACCACCATGCCTGGCTAACTATTTTTTTTTAGAGTCGAGGTCTTACTATGTTGCCCAGGCTAGTCTCAAACTCCTGGATTTAAGCAATCCTCCTGCCTCAGCCTCCCAAAGTACAGGGATTACAAGCATGAGCCACCACTTCCAGCCTATCTGTGTGTTTATAACGAGCATAAATTTATGCTTACGTTGGACACGAATTTACCTGGGCAAATTGAAGGGCCTGGTGAAAAGGTTGCAGAAGGAGAGGTAAGAGGTATCCACCCAACCCATCTTCAGCCCTTCCTCCCACAGATGCTCAGAAACAGTGGTGTTTTAGAAAATAGAACAGCCTAACAAAGATAGCTGGAAACACAAGACCACTAAAACCCTAACTTTAGCAGAAGAATTCAGATCACCGAAGTAAAAGCCCAAATATAGGACATAGAAGATAAAAATATCATAGAAAAAATCAACAAAACAAAAAGTTGGTTCTTTGAAAGAACAAACGAGAATGCCGGATCCCTAGCCAGACTGATCAAGAAAAAGTCCAAATAAACACAATCATAAATGCAAAAGATCAAACTGCAACTGACCCCACAGAAATATAAAAGATTATCAGAGATTACTATGCACACCTATATGGAAACAAACTTGATAACCTAAATAAAATGGAGGGCTTTCTGACATCACACAACCTCCCAAGGTTGAAAGAAGATGACATTGAGACACTAAATAGACCAATAACAACCCAGAAAATTGACTCCATCATAAGAAAACTACCTACAAAAAAAAGCCCTGGACCAGATGGCTTTCCAGTAGAATTCTACAAAACATACAAAGTGGAATTGATACCAATCCCACTGAAAGTATTCTAGGCAATTGAGAAAGATGGAATTCCCCCCCAAATCGTTTTACGAAGCTAACATCACACTGATACCCAAACTGGGTAAAGATCCAACCAAAAACTAGAGCTACAGACAATATCCCTAATGGACATAGATATAAAAATTCTCAGCAAGGTTTAATTAAATGTAATTAAATACATCAACAGATGTAAAAACAAGAACTACATAACTATATCATGAGATGCAAAAAAAGCCTTTGATAAAATCCAGCATCCCTTCTTGATTAAAAACCTTGAACACCTAGGCATAGAAGTAACATACCTCAAAATAGTAAGTGCCATCTATGTCATTCACAGGCAGCATATTGCTAAATGGACAGAAACTGGAAACATTTCCCCTGAAAACTGGAACAAACAAGGCTGCCCACTCTCATCCTTCCTGTTCAACATTGTGTTGGAAGTCCTAACAATAGCAATTAGATAAGAGAAGGAAATCAGAGGCATCAAAACAGGAAAAGAAGAAGCTAAATTATCCCTCTTTGCTGATGATATGGTTCCATACCTTGAAAATCCAAGATAATCTGTCTAAAATCTCCTTGAACTGATAAGGGACTTTGGCAAAGTCTCAGGATACAAAATAAACATGCAAAAGACAGTTGCATTCTTAAATACCAACAACAAACAGGTAGAGAACCAAATAAAAAGCACAATCCCATTCACAATAGACACACACACACAAAAAATGAAATACTTCGGCATCTTCATAACCAGAGAATTAGAATAATGAAGACTACAAAACATTGCTCAAAGAAATCCAAGAAGATACAAACAAATGGAAAAATATCCCATGCTCATGGATAGGAAGAATCAACATTGTTAAGATGTCCATCCTATCAAAGGCAATCTACAGATTCAATGCAATACCCATTAAGCTACCTACATCATTCTTCTCAGACCTGGAAATGACAATACAAAAATTCATATGGAAACATAAATGACCACGAATAGCCCAAACAATTCTTAACAAAAGAAACAAAGTGGGAGGTATCATACTTCCAGACTTTAAACTTTACTATAAGGCTACAATAATCAAAACAGCCTGGTATTGGTACAAGAACAGGCATATGGACCAATGTAACAGGATAGAGATCCTGGAAGCAAAATCTCAACTTCTCAACCAACTCATCTTCGGTAAAACCTCCACCAACAACCACTGAGGAGAGGGGAACCTATTCAATAAATGGTGCTGGGAAAACTGTCTGACCACATGCAGAAGATCGAAACAAGACCTAACTATTACCATACATAAAAGTCAACTCTAAACGGATCAAAGAACTAAATGCAAAACCTCAAAGTATAAGAATCTTAGAAAATGCAGCGGACACCATTACAGAAATCGGAGTAGGCAACCAATTCCAGATCAAAACCCCAGGTGTCCATGCCATAAGAGAGAAGATTGATAAGTGGGACCTCATTAAACTGAAAAGCTTCTGCAAAACAAACAAAAACCATCAAGAGAGCAGAGAGACAGCCCACAGAATGGGAAAAATTATTTCCCAACTATATATCTAACAAAGGCCTAACATTTAGGATCTACTAGGAACTCCAACGTGCCAAAAAGGAAAAAAACAAACAGCTCCATTAAAAAGTGGGCAAAAGATATGAGTAGACACTTCTCAAAAGAAGATATATGGGCAGCCAACAGACATGTGAAAAAGTGCTCAGCCTCACGAATTATCAGAGAAATGCAAATCAAAACCACATGAGATACCTCTGCTGTTTTTTTTTTTTTGAGTTGGAGTCTCACTCTGTCACCCAGACTGGAGTGCAGTGGCCACTCCCAGCCACTGCAGCCTCAACCTGCTGGGCTCCGGCGATCCTTCCACTCAGCCTTCCAAGTAGCTGGAACTACAGGTGCATGCTACCATGCCCGGCTAATTTTTTTTTTTTTTTTTTTTTTTTTGTAGAGATGAGGTCTTGCCAAGTTGCCCAGGCGGGTCTCGAACCCGCGGGCTCAGGCAATTCTCTCACCTCGGCCTCCCAAGTCACGGGATTACAGGCTGAGCCACCAAGCCCGGCCCACATGAGATACCACCTAACCCCAGTAAGAATGGCCATCATTAATAAAACAAACAACAACAGATGCTGGTAAGGACGTGGAGAAAAGGGAATACTTCTAGAGTGCTGGTGGGAATGCAAACTAGTTCAACCTTTATGTAAAATAGTGTGACAATTTCTAAAAGAACTGGAAATTGATCTTCCATATGACCCAGCAATCACCCTACTGAAAATATACCCCAGAGGAACTCAAAGCATTCTACAAAAAAGATACTTGCATACACACGTTTATTGCAGCACTATTCACAATAGCAGAAACATGGAATCAACTGTGCTGCCCATCGAAACTGGACTGAATTTAAAAAAAGTGGTACATATACACAATGGAATATAATGCAACCCAAAGAAGGACAAACATACGGATTTTGCAGCAACTTGGATGGATTTAGAGTGATCTATCACAGAAACAAAGAATAGAGTACCACATGTTCTCATTCATAAATGGACCCAGAACATTTACCATAATACTATAAGAAAGGGATTGGCAGTAGTGGGATACTGCTGGGATGTTTGTGTGTGTGGGGGGCGGGGGACACACACAACATCAATAAGGGTACCTGACCTCAAACCAGGTAAAGTGGGGAACAAAGGGAGGCCCAAACTTTACCTGTTGTAAAATCCTGAATTGTACCTTACATTTAAAAAAAAAAAAGACGACGGAGCAGAAGTACAAGAGGAAAAAACTCTCCGTGGACTCAGCCTGTGTATCTGTCCAGTGCTTGAAGAGGCAGGAACAGTGGACATGTGAGTGCAACAATTGGCTTGGGGGGCAGAGGAGAGCTAACATGGACTGAAGCCTGAGGCTAGGAGAGCTATCATCTCTTATTTTTAAAAAGAACAAAGGTGTTCACGGTAGCCCAGGGTGTGTGCAGCCAGCAATTACTGACTCAGAGCAAACAGTCTGCCTGTAGATCAAATGAAGTCTGAGGAGACGGAGCAAGCACCAGAGAGCTTCCCTGAAGTAGCATATTGAGAGAAGAAACTTTTCAAAAATAGAATACCAGCATGAGGTCAGGAAGAGGACAATTAAAAATGTCTAGTTAGTTGAATCAAGCCATTTTTGACACCCAGAAAAAAAATCTGCATAGAATTCCCTTGAGTTCATAAATTTCTCTTGGAAAATGCAAAAGATCTTTAAGGGTTCATTCTTCTGGCCATTTCCTTCTTAAATTCTTTTTGCAACCTGTCCACATCCAGAGACTGACTAGATTGGGGCCCAATGGGGTTATAGGAAAGATAAACTTAGAGGCAGGGGCATCCTGTGTGACTGCAGCATTAAGGGATGATAGAGAGGACAACAGATGTCCCGGGCAACCTGGCTTCTCAGAACACGGAGTGGGAAAGGTGAGCAAAGTCCCTGGAGGTGGGAGAAAAAAGGGTTTGAAGACTTGGGTGAATGGCTCAACCACAGTCACCCTGTTTCTAGAACTGGACATTATGGTGCAGTCCCTTAGGTCACACGAATATACACAGAAAACATGCAATACACAAAACATTGGAACTCAAAAGGTTTTTTTCTTTTTTTTTTTCAGCTAAGTACAGGGGCTCACATGTCCCAGTTTTTTTGGGAGGCTGAGGCAGGAGGATCGCTTGAGCCCAGGAGTTTGAGAACAGCCTGGGAAACATAGCGAGACCTCGTCTCTACAAACAGAATTTAAAAATTAGCCAGGTATGGTAGCACACGCCTGTAGTCCCAGTTACTTGGGAGACTGAGGTGGGAGTATCATCAGAGTCCAGGAGTTCAAGGTTGTGGTAAGCTAAGATTGTGCCACCACACTCTAGCCTAGAAGACAGAAACCCTGACTCAAACAAGCCTCCCCACAAAAGGTTTTTTTTCTCCCTAGTTATCGCTTTAGATATAGCTAGAGTAATTTTTCATCTTCATTATCACAAGCTCAGAAAATGTACCTGGAGGCCCCATAGCACACATGATCTGAATGTCTACTAGTTTAATCATTGAGCAGTCCTTCAGATCATACCAATTCCAGTGATCTAACCACTGTCTGAGCAGCTCGATGGGAGGTTGAGCCCCATATACCTCTCGGGCAGGCATATTGACGTCGTCTACAAAGACAACCTGAGAGTGAAAGAGAAGGAGCATTAGAAATTGTCTGCATCTTCACACAGTGTCCTATTGTGTAAACACATTGAAGCAGACACTGAGATTAACTCCATGTAGACATATGTGGGAGATGATGGGTTCTCTTCCAAACACGGAGCATATCCTCAGCTTCCATGTTTCAGCACTCCCACTCCTCTAGAGAGACAGAAGCGTTCTCACAACTAGTCTCTATAGGTTAATAGCTTGGACTTCTTAATCCCCTCATACAATTTGTTTCTCAACATGACTTGTCTTTTCTTCTTGTCCAATACTTCATTAAAATAGATGAGAAAGGCGTGACTAGGGGAAGGAGGGCATCCTCTGCCGAGAGCACAGTTGAGTGAGTCGACGGTTGGATAAAGGTCTACGAAAGTGAGAGGCAGAAACTTTGCTGGTGAAATGCTAGCGAAAGGCAGATGGTTTCTCAGATGAATGTTCTACTTTCAACTTAGAGGGCAGCTGTGTGTTTTTAGCCTCAAACTGTCTAGTACCCATACAAATATAATCACTCTTTTAGGAGAAGTTTTTAATCCCGATTTGTGATTAAGAACAAAAAAAGCTATACAGAAAGCTGTCAAGCCCCAGGATATCTGGTTTCCTGTTTCCGGCTGCAGCAGTGTTTGCGACTCAGCCCCAAGTTGTACCACGCATACTGAAAGGAACAACCCTTACCATTCTCTTGCCCAAAGGAGGGCCAAAGACCCCCTTTCTTCTTTTGTCCAGTTTTGACATGATGATGTTCTGAGTTTGAGCTGCTGTAGTTTGTGCAGAGAAGTTAATTAGCAGGGGTTTGTAGGTGTCTTTGTTGAGTTGATTTAAAAGAAAATTCTATGTAACAGAAGATAACAAAATGAGCATCACTGGAATCATGTTTTGACATTTCAAAATAAGCACTGAGTATTACTGTTGACAGACTCGAATTTAACCTTAAGAGCCACCGCGATATAAAAAGAGATGGAATTAGTAGGAGTGACGGTTGCCATGTCAACGGAGTGCCTCTGCTGGCCCAGCCCCTGCTGGGCCTTCACAACAACCGTGAAGACTGCACATTCCTCCTTCACACCAAGACACCAAGGCTCCGAGGTTAGGAAGTGCGCCTAAGGTCTCAGGGTGGCAACAATTCAGACTTTCACTGGTCTCTCTCCAGATCAGCAGCCTTTTTATTTACCTTATTTACTTTCCACTTATGTACCACATTATCTTTTTGTATGTTAGTTTAGTTTAGTTTAGTTTTTATTTGAGTTGAGATCTCACTCTGTCACCTAGGCTGGAGTGCAGTGGCATAATCATGGCTCACCATAGCCTCGACCTCCTCGGCTCAAGTGATCCTCCCCACTCAGCTTCCTAAATAGCTGGGACTACAAGCATGTGCCACCATGCCTGGCTAATTTTATTTGTTTGTTTATTTATTTGTTTGTTTGTTTGTTTTGTAGAGACAAGACCTCACAATATTGCCTCGGCTGGTATCAAACTCCTAGACTCAAGAGATCATTCCACCTCGGCCTCCCAAAGTGCTGAGATTATACGTATAAGCCACCATACCCAGCCAATTGTATTTTCAAAATAGAATCCACTGAGAAGCACCCTGCATGGTTGTTGTGAGAAGCAGGCAGGATTATAATGGCTCTTAATTGAGATGTACAACAGGGTCAGACATATCAGGATTTCCTGTGGAGCTCATCAGGGCAGGCTGGCCTCTCCCCGTCCCTTTCTCCCCCTTGGGTCCTCTAGAGCCACAATGCCCCCCGATTAAGGGCCAGTTTATTAGAAAATCTTAAGTAAGTCATAATTTCCTAGTTTAGCTTAGCTCATATGCTCATGAGTAAGGAAAGGCCAAAAGCCAGGCACTTCTGCCTGCTCCAAGAGTGACTTGCAGTAAGTGCTCCCAGTATTCACCCTATTGTGTGTAAGATACTAGATTATTAATCTAAAATATCAAGTGGTAACACATCTCAAAGCAAGTCCTCTTTCATGACCTGATGATGAGCTAAACATCACTGTAATGAAATTACAGACTCTTCCCATTATAATCAAGACATTAAACTTCACTCAACAGATTCGCTCTCAACCAGTGTCTTCAGCAAATTTTTTTGTTCTAACGTGATGTTATGTTTTCTGTAATCTCTAACTAGAATTCTTTTTATTTTTCATTGTTTACCTAGACATGTACTAATTTGAGGAGAAAATCACTTTAAATATTAAATGTTATGCTTAATCTTTTCAATAAGATGAAATGAAAGCAAATACAAAAATTGCATTAAGCATTTTTTTTTTTTTTTTGAGTTGGAGTCTCACTCCATCGCCCAGACTGGAGTGCAGTGGCCGCTCCCAGCCACCGCAGCCTCGACCTGCTGGGCTCCGGCGATCCTTCCACCTCAGCCTTCCAAGTAGCTGGAACTACAGGCACACACTACCACGCCCGGCTAATTTTTGATTTATTGTAGAGATGAGGGCTCACCAAGTTGCCCAGGTGGGTCTTGAACCTGTGGGCGCGGGCAATTCACTCACCTCGGCCTCCCAAAGCGTGGGATTACAGGCTGAGCCACCAAGCCCGGCTGCATTAAGCATTTTATATGAATAAATTTTCAGTGAAAATGCTTTATGAAAATGAAAGTTATGTAGCATTGTCTCAAAATACTATTTTTTTCACTGAAAAATAACTTTTTGAGATTCTAGCTCTACACTGTATTATTTACAGCACAATCAGCTCTTAGTTAATTGAGGCAATGTCCTTGAAGGGCATGGTAGATGATAACCTTTGTGAGAAACAACTTAGTATTTATCAAAAAATCAACAATTTCCAAGACTCTAGGAATACTTCCTAAGCAAATAAGCAGAGATAAGAACAAAGGTTTAGCTATAAAATGTTGATTGCAATCTTATTTTTAAAGCAAAATATTAGAAAAATTAGAGATTTGAATCAATTATTATAATTATTATATAATTTTATATATAATCAATTGTTGTAATTATTATATAATTAATTAAAGAATCGAATACTTTAATATTCTTTAAATTATCTTGTAGAAGAATAATAAAATAGAAAAAACTTACAATGTTGGTTATAAAAAAGCAGATTTCAAAATTATGTTCCCTATTTGTGAAAGCAATGTTTTTCTGCCTAGGCAGTTTATTGCCTGGGCTTAATCTGATGAGGGGACAAATGACAAAAGGCTGCATTTTCCTCCGGCCCCTGCCTTTGATAAGTCTCCATCCCCTGTCCCTTGGTGATATCGTGGAGAAATCTCACAGCTCTCTGTATACTTCTAGTTATCCTTCGAAAACCCAGGCTAAATCAACCGTCTCAGCAAAAACCTCTCCTGGATATTCCCTGATACAAGCAAGCATTTAGTTTATGATAAAGCTGTCATTCCAAACTGTTGTGAAGATAGCATTCAACAAATAATACTAGGACA
>CAUYQG010069759.1:0-10028 GCA_963574415.1 Tarsius wallacei
TTTTAACTGCTTCTAAAATCAGATTATAACCTTTTAGTATGGCTTTCAAGGTTCTTCATAACTTGACCCCAACTGATTCTTTTGCTTCAACCTATCTCCATTATAACTCTATATTCCATATTTCAGTAAAAAAAAAAAAGAAAGAAGAGTTTGCAGGGCAGTTATATTGGTATTTCTAAGTTGGAAATAGGGTATATTGCTTTTAAAAGTAGAGTTCACCCTGATTTTTTAGATCTAAGTGTATAGATCCATGAAGGGTACTTCGGTACCACCTATAGTCATCTGATTTTGGGTATTATTATTACTATTATTATTATTATATTGATTTACTTTGATTGACATATGTTACTGAGACTCATATCTTTGTGCTTTTTGTTTTTGTTTTGTTTTGTTTTGGCGATTGTATACACAACTTTTCTTTACCCAGAATAATTTCTGTTTTATTGTTACAAATTCTACAGTTAACCCTGGTCAGTCTTACTGAAAACGGACAGGGGCAACCTCCTCGATCCCCCTCCCACTGTGGGAGCTTTTCTGTCCTCTTAATAAATCCTGCTTTCTCATAAAAAAAAAAAGAAAAGAAAATGAACAGAATGCTCAAAAAAGTTATGTGTTGACACATTAATACCATTTAAAAGAAATTTAATTTCTATATACTCCTAAAAATCACCTTCATTTATGAGACCTAGCTTATTAATATGTAATCACTGGTCAAAACAAGCTACTGGGAGATGATTTTAAGTGTATGTTCTATCTCCCCATTCAGTGCCTTTTGATTTTGTTAAATGTTACTTTTGCTAATTTTGAGCAATAAATAAATTATTTTTGTTTTTTAAATGCTGTATTTATTAAGTTATTGTATTAGCGTTACATTTAGAATTAGCACAGCTCTTTAGAAGTGTCTGTGTTACATACACATATTAAATTTCACTTTATTGAGAAATCTACAATGTGGAAGACAATGTAGCCCATCTGTATTCTTAAGATATTTCACAGTTCTCTAGGTGCTGGATCAAAGTTTTTGCACAACTAAAATGGAGCAAAAACCATTTTGTTAAATTCCGTTTTGCTTATTTTTTCTCCATCCTCAAACTGCCAACACTTTAGCTTCACATCCATCCCATGTTCTCCCAATCAGCTTTCTTTTTATAAACTCATCATTTTCCAAATCACTCCAGTCAGAAACAAAACTCCTCTTTTTTCCTTTCTTTTCCTCATCCTAACATCTATCACTAAGTCCCGCTGTTACCATCTTAAATTCTGCTTAGTCCATTTGCCTCCAGGATGGCTCTTTTTCTCACAGTGCTCTTTCAGGTGGTCACCTATTTCCATTGTTGTTCTGTTGCAATGAACAAGAAGGTGATCTTGAGAGGTAAATTAGGTCATTTTACTCCTCCAATTAAAATATACAATATTTGGGGAAAGAAGAAAATCTGAACTTCTGGCATTGGCCTACAAATCCTCCGTCATCCCTGCTAACTTATTCTACAACAAGGATACAAATCTTTGTTTCTTATTTTCTTTCTTAAGAGAGAGGCTTCTAGTGCTGAGAGTCTTTTTGTACCGACTTGTCACCAGTAGTCTGAAGACTCCATGTGGGAAGGAGATACTTACTTTATTCTCCAGTATATTCCCAATATTTAGTTTAAAGGAAGTAAAAGATTGATCAAAGAGTAAAACCTTAAGTGAAGGAGAAGATTTTAGAGAATTTGAAAATCCTCGGGTATATGTTAAAAGATCTTGATCTGGTAAATGACACGATATTAAATTAATTTTTAAGAAAGGTGGTTGCAACATTTGATGACTTTTCAAAGAACAGAATTGTGTACACGAACCTAATTTATCCTACATAACATACAATTTCATACAGTTTCATAAGATGGACATTGTCATTTCCATTTTGAATAGAGGAAGTCGCCAGTCTAAGGTCACTGAGCTTTTATACGGCTGAGGCAAATTTTAGCTTAGAGCATCTACTTCTAATTTCTTAGGTCTTTTGTTATTTCACAGTAGCAGTGGCCCTTGTGAGAAATAATGAATTCTAGGTGGTAGTTAAAATAAGAGAGAGTCATGGGAATTACTGTATTCATGAATAATGACCTTAACATCTTGATAGGCAGTCATAAAGAGTTGCTTTTTTTTTTTTTTAGTATTAAGAACTTCCATTAGGTTTTAACAATATTGTTGGACTATTGAATAGTGTAAGCTAGTAAAAAGCAATGTGCAGAGAAGCAAATGATGCAATAGGAATGAGTGAAAAGAAAACTGGAACAAGGTACAAGAGGGAGCTCACAATCCATTTTGAAACAAATGACTACTCTGCTTCAAATATGTGACTGATGCTCAGCTAGCATAATATTGAGAGAAAGGTGGAAAAATGTTCCCTCAGTATTTGCTTGTCTAGAACAGTTATTAGACTATAAAGCTTACAGGTATTAGACTATAAAGTATAGATAACAATTAGAGTAAGCGGTAAACTATCACATTCGAGAAAATAGTGAATCAAGTTGGCACTATGAAACATGAGACAAATCAACAAACTAAAAGCTTACCTTGTGAGTGAACACAATAAGGACCTTAGGTGAGTTTGGTCAAGATACCAAAGGGCTTAGACTGACTTTTCATATTACTGGATCCAGACAACACATCTGCAAGGACATAATTTGATTTGAATAGCTAGATTGTACCTAGTGTTCATTTATTTATGAAATACTGATACAGTTAGCCATATATGCATACTAATTTTAAAAACTGTCATTCTAGGTGAGTCTGTCTAAAGCAACTGAGATGTGGTAAAAATAATGGTAGAAATAAAAGATTTGCTAAAGGAGATAATAAGACATTACTAAGAAAAGAAATAGCAGAAAAGCACTAATGTATTGAATAGTTTCTAAAGAGGTGAGAATGTGTACCTCTTTAGGGCATGACGTAAGATCCCCTTGAGTTTAGACTTTAAGGAGAACATATATTTAAAGTAATAAAAGTTAAAAGAACAACCCTCCAGAGGCTGGAGTTTTCCAGGTTTTCTTTCTGACGTTTTTACTGAGGAAAACAGCACTACATTTCTGCTCACTCTTTTCTTCTGTAATGTATTGAGGTTTTTTAAAAAAAATTGGCTACATAGGACTCCAGAGATTAGGAATTAAATCTTCTCTTACATTTTTTCTTATAAGATGTAACTTTGTCTTTTTATTTTTGATTACCACATACATGTTCTGCTTTATAACAACATACACATATATATGAAAACATACATGGTTTGATGTATACACATGTATTTAAATTCAAATGTTGAATGGCAAAAGTTTTCTAAAAAATTTTAAATTATACTTAGCCCATATCTATCAAAGTATCATTAACTTCTCAAATGTACTGCAATTGTGCCTGGAAATAATACCAGATTGCTAGGGACTTGTCCTTGAAACTCAAAAATGTATAAACAATGGCTTATATTACATTTTTGCATAGACTTGTTAGCCCATAGCTATTCAAAACTTATTATTTATGAACCTAATTTTTTCTATGTTCACATGAAAATATTTCATTAACCATCATTTTTAAAGTTTTGAATAGTGAAAATAAAAGAAACAACTGTTTAAAAGCCAAGGACAAGTTATTAGTTTTACCTTATGAATAGAGAATAAGTAGTTTGCCTCATTGGTTTTAGAACCACGGAATTGTTGATATAACTATGTACACTCATTTTATTGAATTTGTTATTTACATATCACCAGTTCATTTGAAAACTCTTGATACATTTCTTAATACCATCAATGTTTGAATTACTTGCTATTGTTTTCTTCTGATGTAACTAATTTTTCTCTAATATCAGTTCAATAATGTCAAGCCACTCAAATTTATTTTAATAATACAGCATAATCATTTATTAATTCTACTTTGGGGTGAATCTGCCTGCATCATGAATTACCTGAAAAAGAAGTCAGATTTTTATTTGCTTTGATTCAGCATCACACTGAAATTCAAGTTCTGTCAATAGTGGTGCCATGTAGATCCTCATTAAAATCTTCAAAAATGAATAGGTAAGATAGATAGTAATTAATTAGTATATTATCTGTAATTTGCTTCTCATTTATTTGAGGGGGACTTAAAGTAGTTTGGTCCCTTAGTATTGTAAATATTCCCTTATAATTATGTTTATCTCCTGATATGAAGTATTTGTTAAAAATATTAGACAGGATAAAAATCTATCCAGTAGTAATTATACTGGTATATAAAGCATTACTGACCCTTCAAAGTGGTGTGTTTTTCCTATCTTCTCAAATAGTTTGCATTAAGTAATTTAAAAATTATTTGTTGCTAGATGCACAAAAATCCTAATTATGGATTGTGACAAATGTTAAAGATGTAATTAATTAGGATGACTAGGTGATAAGTACTAGGGATTTTTCATAGTATCTTCTCATTTTCTGTGAATCTAAAACAATGAAAAAATAGAAAGCTTATTTAAATAATTACTAACTTTAGCCAAAAAAAAAACATTGAGACCAAATCGTGCAGAATTCTGTTAACCCGAGTCTTTTTAGTGATCAGTAGGAAACCACTGAAAGTGTGCAGGGAGGAGCCTAATTAATTAATACAGTCCTGTAGGGAAACAAGTTGTAGATGGGGAAAAAAGTAACATCAAGGAGGCCAATTTGAGTCTAATTTCCATGTAAAGTGAACCAGAATCCATGTGGTGGTCAATATGAATGGAAGGATAAAGATGTGTGATAGTTTACAAATAAGAAACATTGTTTGGTAATTAGATAGATATAGAGTCTGTAGGAGAAATAAAGTCTGGGTAATTTAGAGAAGAGGCTTATAATAAACTTGGTTTGGAATAGAAAAATAATATAGGTTAGACTTAAAAACGATAGATGCTGATGATGGAGTTTTGGAAGGTATATTTGAATTTCCAGGGCTAAATTAAAGTTTAATCATTTCCTCCAAAAGTGTTCTATGATTAAATAATTTGTAACCTCTTGAAAAGTGGACAAGAAAGGCTTAACATTTTTGAGCCTAGAAGGACTCTGTTGTCTTTCACAATTTTTTTTGTGACGATTGTGTTTCTGTTTGAAGTATTAGCATTTTCTCATAAGCATATAGTAGGCCACATCCTCTTAAATTGTAAACTAAGGGTAAAGGAGTAAAATAGAAAATTTTCCACCTGCCAGACTATCACTTAATCAATAATCTCTAATATGTATTCAGAATAGTAAATAATGGTTATAATTGAAGTCTAAACGAGGCAGACTGTTGCAATTTTAAATTCATTTGATGGAATGAAATTTTAAGTAATTTATTTTATTCTCATTTATGTTTCTACTTTTCATTATTAAAAACAATTTTATGTGCTGTATTTTATAAGTGGAAAATAAATTACTTATGAAACTTTAAAGAAGGGTAAATGGTTGAAATTATTGAATTTGAAAGTTGAAATTATTGAATTTGGAAGTGGCTCACAAAACACCAGTAATGAGAAAGAACTAAAACTTACTCCCAGGTGTGTGGAACAGTCCTCTTGATGTCAGGGAAGGTTCCTAAAATGTTTTTGTAGGTGATTTAATGTGTTGAAATTAAAAGCTGCTATTAGATTAAACACAATCTCAATTAGATTTAAATTTGCATTTTATAGACTTGACTGGCTCTTTAGGGTCATTCTTTAATAATTGAAGCCAACTCTTCATTTAAAAAAATCTAAAATTGCATTATCAAAGAATAGCCATGAAGGAGTTCTCTTGAAAAAAAATTAAAAAGAGGACTTACATTCATTATTGACCTGTACAAGTTCCTTTCATTTAAATTCAGTAAAGTATAAATCATAATACTATGATCAAAATAGATAAAAAGAGGTGTATTTTGGACCCCAAATTGAGTGTGAATGCCTAAAGAGAATAATGAAAAGTTTGTCCCCGTAAAAGGATGGATAACACAAACTCTCCTATGATGTGTTCTCTCTTTCCCCATTGTTACTGTTATCCAAACCTAAAGCTGTGGAGTGAGTTCCCACTGTGGAGCCCAGTCCTCACATATGACAGATTGTCCACCCCCACCTTGATAAGGTGCAAATATTTTCAGGATGGTTAGAATTCTGTGAGAGTATCTAGTCAAGATAAACTGTGTAGAGAAAGACTTAATTTATATTATGCATAGTGCAATGAGGTACAAACAACTTTGGAAATCTTTTTCTCCAGTGAAAAAGCTTAATCCGGCCATTCCTCCACACCCACCTCATTTCCTCTAAAACCTTTAGAGGTCATGAGCTTCTCTCATTAGATAGTTAAGTAGTTAAAGTATTTTTCTGAAACTTTGAGAAAAAATTGTGTTTGTATATATGAAGTACAATGAAAATTATCTTTTGGTACTAATCAATACATACTAATGTAAGTTTTTGTGTGTGTGTCAGAAAAAAGGAAAGATTAGTTACCATTTTTATTTGCTTATTGTTCTCCTTTATCCAATTTTTGTGTTTATTGTTTCTGTGTGTGTGTGTGTGTGTGTATGTTTTCTGATGTCTACTGACATTAAAGTGTCAGTTAGGGTAGCATCAGTATTTTCTGAAATGCGATATAGTACATCAAGGTACTTTACTATATCATCAAATGCACAGCAGAAAACTTAAAGCTTTCCACATTGTTATAATAAATGTTAGATCAGAAATTCAACTCAGTTATTGTATTGACTCAGTAGTAATACAGATCTATGTCTCCAGCTAAGATCTTTCTTAACTTAGGTATGTCTTAAATATCTTATTCATAAATGAGAGGACCAAATTAGATTGTTTCCAATTTGTCTTAATATCTCATCATGCAGCATATGTACAGATATATGGAAACTGAAAAGTTTTGCTCTTGTGGCAGCCTCTAGTCAGATTTCACCATTGTATCATAGGCAACTTCTACTTGAATTCCACCAATCATTTTCTCAGTATAGAAAAGGCCATGATTAATTCTGCCTGGATGATGTTAATAACTAAGAATTCATTATCAAAAAAATTCACTTGTGCTCTTCCATATTTTTAGTCATCCTCTTGTTGCTGATGATAAAGACGACGGTGATGTGTTAACAATTGAAATATTTCTGTATAATCAAGTTCATTGATTCAAAAGGTTTTTTTTTAACTGAATATGAACAATAAGCCAGATGCATTGTACAAAGGGTAGACAAGAATCATCACAGAGAATATATCATTCTAGTCAACACACGAAAGTAGTGAGGGAGGACAGTCATGAAGATAATGTGGGAAGTAGCTCTCTGGGGAAGTGTTCTGAGAAGAGAAAATGACCAGTGCATTTCCCGCTTGTCTGGCATATTGAATCAAAAGTACAAAGTCTTGGATGGGGCAGAGAGGACAAGTTTGAGGTCAGATGAAGTGTCAGATAGTGAACTAAGAAGGTAGAAGATGGATTGTATTAAACTTTACAGTAAACGGGAAAGACACAATTCCTGGTTAATTATCTTACTAATGATGTTTGTAATCTACTTGTAAAAAGAATCATCTGGATAAGATGTCTCTTACAGTAAAATAATAAACTTTCACAGAACTTATAGAATATAATTGAATGTGCCTGGAACTTTATAAAGATATTTGTAAATTTTCTCAATAGGTGTCTTTGAAAGGATATATTTTTACATATATAATGCAATTGAATTTATTTCAAATATATAATTTATGCCTTTTCTCTGAAAACTTAGCATTATATTTTGAACAAATCCCTGATCCTTGAATTTCTTCAAAATCATTAGTCTTATTCAACGTAGTATCCAAAACTGTGACTGAATAATTCTTTATTGAGTCATGCCTCTATTTTGGGAAAAAATATACGCACAAATTTTATAATTACTTTTATAAATAGTGAGCTATTTTAATTACATTTGCAGATAATATATTGTTAAAGATATCTCTAATAATAATATCTCTAATTATTTTCTCAAGAAGAGATATGAGGACAATTGCTATATTAAAGAATATGAATATTTTTAAGGGTTTTTGATGAAAACTGAAACTTCATAGGAAATTAAAATAAAATTAATAGTAGATTATAGATTCTTCAAAATTTTCACGTACAAAACCAGGCCAGTGTCCAAAAAGGAAATATTCTTAAGAAGAAAATATAATCATATTTTCGTATTTAATTAGATTTTAGAAATCATGTATGAAAAAATTATTATTTTAATTTTTATACCAGCATCCTTACATGTTCATGCTGGTTTTTAAAATTATATTGTTGGCATTATTTGGGCAAAAATATTTTTCACAAATTAGTTTTAAGAATTACTATAATATCATTTTAATGTAATAAAGAATTTAGGGAATTGTGTCCAAAGGTTCTTTATCCAATTAGAATGTAAAGAGATCATTTAATGATGTGTAAGAGAGTTCGGTTTTAGGACGAGCAAATTTAGAAAACTTAGAAACGTTACCATAATATTAACAAATGAATATACCTCGTTTGGTCAAATTAAGCAACTGAAACTAAAGGGGAAAGGTGAAAATAAGCAAAATTATAAATTTTTACTAGGTGAAATAATGTATTCAATGTGTATTTATGATCAGAGAATATGACTCTGAATAAAGCTGAAAATTTTCTTGGGTAGTAAAAAATTGATATGATGCCTGATTCATAAATACAAGTCTTTTATAGCATTGTTTACGATTGATATAAATAATGAGGTCTTTACCTTGTGCCAGGTATACCTTTCACAATAATCTAACCACAGCATGTTCACTTATTGCATTACTCTAACTAGCTATATTATATGCCCTTCATTTGACAGTATAACCGTATAACCTTTGAAAATGGTATCCCTTGTGGTTTTTAAATGCAGTATCAACATTTTGACAGAAACATTTTGCAGACATTTAAGTTACATGCATTTGAGTTAAAAATTACATCCTCAGAATAATGTTTGCAATATATGTATTTTTATGTTACTTTCGCTCATTGGAAATATAATAAATTAGTTCTATACTATTTACCAATTCATTAGTCAAAAGTGTTTCTCAAATATGAAGTAATTATGAACAAATATGTAATAATTCCGGCCAGAATTTTCTTATTAAATAAAAAAAAGAATGAAGCAAAATTTTGTTCATTTGAAATGGCCTGTATTCATTAATTAGTTAATGAGCATTTTTATAGCAGAGTATTAGTAAGATGACCATATAATTTATTATTCAAAATGGTTACTTTTTGAGGATGAATGACCCACTATTTTTTTTAACTGGGACAGATTATTCAGGAAAAATCTGAAGTTATGGTCAGTCAATATAAACAGTTTTTTAAAAATAATAATGTGATAAAATATGATTATGCAGAAAAAACAAAATATAAGTGCAATAGAGGGAGATCAAGTGAGAAGTAAACTAAGTATTATTCTACTTGGCTCTCGTGATTATTTTTTAATGTTAAAGCTTTTAACATTTACATTTTAATTTTTAAAAAGAATGTCAGCTATTTTTGTTACTCATAGTATGTATACACATCAATTAAAAGTTTAAAAGCTTCACAAATAGCTTTACACATCTCCCTTGTGTATTTAGAAGTGGAAATGGGTAAGTTAAAAAGGAATCCATGAGAAAGAAAATTATTTAAATTTTAATTGGGGATAAAGCAACCTATCTAGAATCATTTTAGTTGCAACCAATATTAAAGTATATTCTCCGTACATATGTTGTCTTTGCCTTATTAATAAGCATATTAATGTTTGCCAACTGATAAAGGTACTTTATTTTTTATTTATTTATTTATTTATTTTTGAGTTGGAGTCTCACTGTTGCCCAGACTGGAGTGCAGTGGCCGCTCCCAGCCACCGCAGCGTCGACCTGCCAGGCTCCGGCGATCCTTCCGCCTCAGCCTTCCAAGTAGCCGGAACTACAGGCGCGCACTACCACGCCCGGCTGATTTTTTTTATTTATTGTAGAGATGAGGTCTCGCCAAGTTGCCCAGGCGGGTCTCGAACCCGCGGGCTCAGGCAATCCACTCACCTCAGCCTCCCAAAGGCGCGGGATTACAGGCTGAGCCACC
>CAUYQG010069760.1:0-26139 GCA_963574415.1 Tarsius wallacei
ATAAATCAAAAAAAATCAGCCAGGCGTGGTAGTGCGTACCTGTAATTCCGGCTACTCGGAAGGCTGAGGCGGAAGGATCGCCGGGGCCCAGCAGGTCGAGGCTGCGGTGGCCGGGAGCGGCCACTGCACTCCAGTCTGGGCGATTGAGTGGAACTCCAACTCAAAAAAAAAAAAAAAAAAGATTCTATAAGCTACAGTTCTGATCCTACGTTATTTTTATTTATTTATTTATTTATTTTGAGTTGGAGTCTCACTCTGTTGACCAGACTGGAGTGCAGTGGCATACTCCCGGCCATGGCAGCCTCGACCTGCCGGACTCGGTGGCTCAGCCTGTAATCCCAGCATTTTGGGTGCCGATTCAAGTGGATTGCCTGAGCCTGTAAGTTTGAGACCAGCCCGGGAAACTTGGCAAGACCTTATCTCTACAATAAATCAAAAATTAGCTGGGTGTGGTACTGTGCGCCTATAGTTCTAGTTACCTGGAAGGCTGAGGCGGAAGGATTGCTGTTATTTATATTTAAATAAGAATAAAAGCCACATATGTAAAAAACAATTAGCAAATACAATAGTGTGTTTTGGGTTCATAGTAGGCATTATTTAATTAATTGCCTATATAATAGCAAATATAGTTGTTTGTTTGGGGGAGATATCTTGGAAACCGAAATATGTGAAAAATTCTTCAAGCAGAAGAATTTTGTAGTAGCCATCACAAACTTCTTTTACACTTGACTTCATAAACTCTCACTCAGACTTGGTGAATTTGTTAACATATAGTTCTTACAAACTTTGTTACTAGTTTTTGTTCCATTGTAGGTTTCAAAAACACATGGTATGTTGAAGAAACAACAGCTCAAATTCTGATCAAAGAAACGAACAAAAAAACATTGTATCTTATAATAATTACTATTTTTTTTTTTGAGTTGGAGTCTCACTCTGTCACCCAGACTGGAGTGCAGTGGCCGCTCCCAGCCACCGCAGCCTCGACCTGCTGGGCTCCGGCGATCCTTCCGCCTCAGCCTTCCAAAGCTGGAACTACAGACGCGCGCTACCATGCCCAGCTAATTTTTGATTTATTGTAGAGATGAGGTCTCGCCAAGTTGCCCCAGCGGGTCTCGAACCCGCGGGCTCAGGCAATCCACTCACCTCGGCCTCCCAAAGCGCTGGGATTACAGGCTGAGCCACTGAGCCCAGTCATAATTACTATTTTAATTATGACCCTGACTGATCAGGATACAATAAATTCAATAAATGTTCACTTTTACTATTATTTTTAAACATTGATTTTCCCCCAGTACACCCCCTTGTTAAGAAAACAGGGAAGCAATTTTTTTTTTTTTTTTTAGTTGGAATCTCACTGTATACTGCCCAGGCTGGAGTACAGTGGCACGATCATAGCACTACAACCTTGACCTCCTGGTCTCAGGAGATCCTTCCACCTCAGATCCTGAGTCACTCCGACTACAGACATGTGCCACCAGGCCTAGCTAATTCTTTTTATTTTTTGCAGAAACATGGTCTTGCCATGTTGCCTAGGCTGGTCTTGAACTCCTGGACTGAGGCAATCTTCTCACCTTGGCCTCCCAAAGTGTTGGGATTACAGGTGTGAGCCACTACACGCAGCCGGGAAAACAAATATTTTTAAACAAACAAAAAAAAAACTTGCACTGAAGGCATTCATTTCACTCTTGTTAGAAGATAAACTTTGACACATATATGTGAGCATTCAGCCATTCATCAATTGGGCAACACAAGTCCACAAGAAGTTCATTGTGTGATGAAACTTATGTAAGATGTTCTCAGATGAAAAACTAAGAAAATATATTTGATTCGCTGAAGTGGAAAGTTCCTAGTTAGAGGTTAATAGGTCGTTTCTGGTTGGTAAAGTCTCTAGTTAGAGGTTAGAAGTTTCCTTTTACTATTTCCATTGAATTGATTTTGGTTTGCTTATATAGGAAGCCAAGGCACTGGAGCTGTCTCAGCCTAATGGTCTCCCAATTAATTACTGAAACACTTCTTCAAACATGATTTTACATTTTGAAAATAATTTTTAAATAAGTACAACTATTAGCTAAAATTATCTGGAAAATGCACTTATAATGACTCGTTCTCCAACGGCCATTTATATGGCAGAATGAGAATGAATCCTTCTGCCAAATAAAAAACAGCAAGCCAGAGCTAGTGTGATACAAACATTTCATACAAGACAGCTTGTATGGAGGGCTAATTAAGTGACTAACATTTCACATTTTCCAAACTCCACACTTTATGATCACAGTTTCTATTTCTCCAGAGAACAGAGTAAAAAAAAGATTGATTTTAGATACTGCATTCATGTTGTGCTAAGGCTAGTCAGGACCCGTAATTCACTTAAATGTGTGCTATTTACACGTAGCTTGAGTCTCTGCCAGTTTCTTGTACCAGTTGGTTTTTGACTGTTTTCCTTATGATTCCTGTGTGTGGTGGATAGAATTTCTAAAACGGCCCCCAGAAGATGTCCTACCCTACATCTCCGGAACCCATGAATAGGAGGAGACATTACTCCCATGATTTCAGCTTTTTTTTTTTTTTTTGAGTTGGAGTCTCACTCTGTCACCTCCTGGGCTTCGGCAATTATTCCGCCTCAGCCTTCCAAGTAGCTGGAACTACAGGCACACGCTACCACGCCCGGCTAAATCCCTGATTTTTATTACCTATGTTGCCTTGGGTAAGTTACACAAACTCTTTTGACCTTAGTTACTCCATCTTTAAATGGAGGATACTAATTGTTATTGCTTAATAGGGTTGTTATAAGGGTTACAGTTGGCCGGGCTCGGTGGCTCAGCCTGTAATCCCAAGCTTTGGGAGGCCGAGGTGAGTGAATTGCCTGAGCTCACGGGTTCGAGACCTGCCTGGGCAACTTGGCAAGACCTCATCTCTACAATAAATAAAAAAAATTAGCCAGGCATGGTAGCACGCACCTGTAGTCCAGCTACTTGGAAGGCTGAGGCTGGAGCCCGGCAGGTCAAGGCTCAGTCTGGGCGACAGAGTGAGACTCCAGAGTGAGACTCCAACTCAAAAAAATAAATAATAAATAATAAAAATAAATTAAAAAATAAGTGTTACAGTTAATATATGTAAAGCACGAATCTCATGTAAAGGGCACTTTTTAAAGATCAGAGGTCTTGTCTCTGTTCACTAATATATCCCCCTGACCCCTTTCCCTCAATGCTAGGATCCATACTTTCCCTCAGTGCCTGAAGCTACTTAAATATTTGGTAAATGAGTCTATAAACACTATATGTTTGAGTGCATTATCTAACCTGTGATTACATCAATGATTTCTAAAGACCAACTTCCATGAAGACAACAGATATATAAACAAACAAATATTTTTCTAGATAAATGTTTGCAGATGAATCAAACTGAGAAGGTCATTGCCCATAAATGGTTGGTCTACTTAAAACAGCAAATTTGTTGTCTTTTAGACACACACTGTGGGGGACTTCTACTTCCACCTAATACGGAATTACCTTCTCTCATAGAACAGCTGAAAAAACATACAAAATAAGTGAAACATTGGTTTTGAAGACACTGGATACCAGGCAATGAGTGACAGTTATCTCTGAGACATAGAAATAAACACGATAGGCCGGGCTCAGTGGCTCAGCCTGTAATCCCGTGTTTTGGGAGGCCGAGGTGAGTGGATTGCCTGAGCCCGCGGGTTCAAGACCCGCCTGGGCAACTTGGCGAGACCTCATCTCTACAATAAATCAAAAATCAGCCGGGCGTGGTAGCGCACGCCTGTAATTCCGGCTACTTGGAAGACTGAGGCGGAAGGATCGCCGGAGCCCAGCGGGTCGAGGCTGCGGTGGCCGGGAGCGGCCACTGCACTCCAGTCTGGGTGACAGAGTGAGACTCCAACTCAAAAAAAAAAAAAGAAAGAAAGAAAGAAATAAACACGATAGATCCCATGAGTGCCCCACTTACTGACTGCAGAGTTTCTAGGCCACAGCATAAAGAAGGGATATGAGTAGAGTCCAGCCATCTCTCCAAGGTGAGGAAACAGAACTGGGAACCTAGGGAGCCCAAAGAAGACAGGTTTCAGGACAGAGTAAAGGAGAGAAGAGAGCCCCTTATAAAGAGAACTCTCCAGAGATTTGCGGAGGACCACCCTTGCGTTTTCAGCTGATTATTGGTCAGTGTATGTGTGTGAGGAAACTACCTTGGGTTGGAGGATGAACTACTTAAAAGCATTAGAGAAAAATAATAATCCTCAGAAGTCACATAGAGCCAGAAATAGTTTCTAGTTGCATTAGCCAGAGTGGAAACTTTGTAATTTACAGGTCTTAGATAGAATATTCAGAAATATTTTGCCTCAGTAGTGGACAAAATAACATGTTGCTCCGATTCCAACTTGCAAAGCTTAACCAAAATTCAAGAGAATCAAACTGCTTCCAGGAAACTTAACTGCATCCCAGTACAAAGCATAATAACCTTTTATAGTAAACTCAAAATTGATCATAGACCTTAATGTAAGGTCTAAAGTAAACTGTAACATTTCTAGAAGAAAATATAGGAGTGATTCTTTGTGATCTTGAGTTAGCCAAAGATGCCCTAAGTAAACCACCAAAAGAGTAATCTATAAAATAAAAATATAATAATTTGGACTTTATCAAAATTAGGAACTCCTATTCTCTGAAAGTTATTGTTGGCATGGATAAAATATTTTCAAATCTCATATTTGAGAAAGAACTTATATCCAGAATATCTGAAGAATTCTCAAATCTTAAGAAAGAAGAAAACAAATGACTTACTTTTTAAAAAGGCAAATGGGCATTTAAAAAAAGTCAATATAACTAGTCATTAAGATATGCAAATTAAAACTACATTGTGATACCATTACATATATATTAGGTTGTCCACAATTTTAAAAACGTACCATATTAAGTGTTTGTGAGAATGTGGAAGAACTAAAACAGTCCTATACAGCTGATGGGAAATAAAATGGTACAATCATTTTGGTCAATAGCTTGACAATTTTTAAAATGATTAATCTTGGACCAAAGAATAGAGCCATTTCACTTCTAGATATTTACCAAGAATAATGATAATATATGTTCATATGAAAACTTGTACTGGAATGTTCATAGAAGCTTTACTTGTAATTGCACCAAATTAGAAACAATCTAAATGTCCGTCATCAGGGGAGCAAATGAAATACTGTGGTATACATGCACAGTGTAACACTATTCAGCAATACAAATGAATGAACTGATGATGCATGCAACCATATGAGTGGATCTCAAAATTATTCTGCTAAGTGAGAAAAGCCAGACAAAAAGGTTTATAATGCATGCTTATGTACATAGAAAATTCCAGAAAATGCAAAGTATGACAGAAAGCAGATCAGCAGTTGCCAGGGAAAAGTGTGGGGGTGGGGTCAACGAGAAAGGAATGAGAGGGAGGGATGATAAAGAGGTGGGAGTAAACTTCTGAGAGTGACGGATATGTTTATTATTTTAATTGTGGGGATAGCATTCCTAGATGTATACATATGTCAAGCCTCATAGATTTTTATACTTTTAATATGTGTAGCTTATCATTTGCAATTATTCCTAAATAAAACTGCCTTAAAAAAGGAAAACTTAACAAAATAAATTAGTTAAGTGATTGTTAGTTAAGATTTTTCTGTTATAAGTGATAAAAAATTGAAGCAAAATTGACTTAAATAAAAAAAGAAGCCGGGCTCGGTGGCTCAGCCTGGAATCCCGCGCCTTGGGAGGCTGAGGTGAGTGGATTGCCTGAGCCCGCGGGTTCGAGACCCGCCTGGGCAGGCGAAACCTCATCTCTACAATAAATCAAAAAAAAAAAATTAGCCGGGCATGGTAGCGCACGCCTGTAGTCCGGCTACTCGGAAGGCTGAGGCGGAAGGATCGCCGGAGCCCAGCAGGTCGAGGCTGCGGTGGCCGGGAGCGGCCACTGCACTCCAGTCTGGGCGACGGAGTGAGACGCCAACACAAAAAAAAAAAAAAAAAAAGAATTTTATTGGATCCTGTAGATTCTAGATGGGAGCTTCAGGCAGGCACTGTAAAGAGTTCACACTGTACCTCCAGGATCCTGTGTCCTTTTTTTCTACAACTCTTGGTTTTCCTTCCTCTGCATTAAATACATTTTTGGACAGATTTTCTCCTCATGGTGCCTGAGAAAGAGGCAGTAGATCTAGCCTCATGTTTCCTCAGGCTCAGGCCCAGCAGAAAGGAGCTTGAATCTTTTCATGCAGTCCAGCAAAGTGGTTTGAATACCACTGGCTTTGTGGGGTCACATTCCTTTTCTTAAATCAATTATTAACCCGGAAAAACAATGTCTGATTTTTTTGGATTAACAGACATCTTACTGCTGGAGTGAGGAGTAGAGTCAACTCCACCCAAAACACAACCACTGCAAGCATTGATTCAAGTAGACTCAGAGGAAAACTGAGTATAGTCCCCCGAAGAAGGAAGCTGCAGGCATAAAGCAAAACAAAACTAACTCACAGGGCACTCTTCTAATGAAAAATCAGTACAAACAAACCCTTATCCTCAGCTGTACCCCCAAAACACCCACAGAGTATTACTCAGGTTCAAAAAGATGATAGAGTAGATGGGACAGGTCCTAGAAATTACAGCTATACTGGACATATTTTTTAGATAGTACAAGGGGGACCAAAAAACCTTGAATTTGTTTATCAAAAATTGTGTACCTATTCTTACACGTTTAAACTTCAGTCACCTTCAAAGTATTCTCCATTTGATGCAATACACCTATCAAGATGCTTTTTACATTGCTCAAAACAGTTTTAGAACTCATCAATTTTGGTATCTTTTAGTGTTACTGCCGTTTTTTGTTTCACCACTTCCACATCGGCAAAACGTTTCCTTTTGAGGACTTTTTTCATCTGGGAATAAAAAAAAAAGTCACTCAGGGCAAGATCGGTGAATAGGGAGGGTGGGGGTAGGGCACAGGGGTCATACTGTTTTGGGTCAAAAACTTCTGAACACTCAGCATGGTGTGGCAAGTGCATTGTCATGGGGGAAGAACCAGTCATCTGTTTGTTACAACTTGGCAAGTTTCTTCCACAAATTTTGACGCAGTCTTCTAAAAACATCCAGATAAAAACTTCGGTTGATCATTTGATCCAGAGGAACTACTACTAGGGGCCTGCCCTCCAAAAAGATAATTCCAGGTTTGGGGGGGATCTGCCCTTATACATGGTCTTTTATAGAAAAATATGAAATATACATTAGATGTAAATATTTACTTTATCCCACAATTTAAAAATATATGCTCTTTGCAGGCAAAAAGAAAATAAAACAGCCTTAGTCTTATAATTCCAAACTGCCTATGATTTTAAAATTTTGGTTGAATCTGAATTCTGATAATCAGGGTTCTATTGATATGGACTCATTCCTCAGAAAATAATGGATTTGGGTGACAACTAAAAGTCTTTGCCTACAAACCTATTTTCTCAAAACCTGGATTGTCTCTGTTCCCTGTTCAAGAAAAGTGGTTTTGCAAATACACAACAAGATAAAAATGACTGGCAAGAAATGTTGCTTGAGAAGAGGTTCTGTGGACAAGGGATACAGGAGGACAAAAAAAAAATGGAAAGAGCACTTAGCCACTGAGCATCTGAAAGAGATAAAGAGATAAATGAGGGAACTTCCATGCTCCTATGTGGAAAATAATGCAAAAAAGAAAACTAGAGGAAGAAAAGACAAAAAGTCTATCAACTTTATAGTTTTGCAAAGATCAGCTTTAACCCTCAAGTTTTTCTGTTCTGTGATTTTGAGGATGAATATGCCTACCATAGTAATATGCCAGTTAAATCAGTCTCTATTTTTTGCACTAGGGATGAATAAAATTTTCATACCAGATGTTGGTTGCCCCAGACTAGTGAGTTAAAATGCTGAGCAGCCCAGTCCTGCTATCCTGTCTCCCTGTTGTTTGTCTTTCTTCCTTAAAGAGTGAAACCCAAAGAAACCCCAGATGTCTCACCTCACCCCATCCCCCTGCTTCATTCAACAGTGACAGAATTGCAGGTTTCAACCCTAGAGGAGGGGATCCTATTGATGAAGCTCAGCCCTAAGTGTCTCTTTTCCTTTTGGCCAAACTTAATATCAAGGCCACCATTTCCTCCAAATTCTCTGCTATGAGTTTCATCCCAGGGTTGAAGATATTTGATGATGTCATTCATCAGCTTGAGAATTGTCAGAGTGTAAGACACCATGTAGATGAGCCCCTCTGAAAGGCCTGGAAACTGAGACCAACAGAGGAAATTTCACTGTCATTTCTGGGAGACTTGAAACTAAAATTCTTGTCTCCTCATTCCCAGGACTATACTGTCTGTCATTCTAGGCAGCTTTTGTGCTTCCAGCCTTTACTAAGTGTGGTCTTTCCATAATTTGTAGAGTCTACCCTGGAAGAACCAGCAAGCAACTACACTGCTCCCATTATTAGACCTTCCCTACTCTGTTTAAAAAAGGGGGGAGTCTCAGAGAGATGCCAGCCCACCCATCTAGCACCACTCTGTGGCTGTGCAGAAGTAGTGCCTGTGGGTTCGCAGCATCAGAAAATTTGCCCCAGGAGGGCCCTGATCCTAGTGGTCAAGGCAATAGGAAAACTATATGACACGTGGCTTGGGATAGGACTGTATCTCCTCTCTTGCCCCTGTGGACATCACAAAGTTGAGTTTACTTTCTTGCTCTTCCAGAATCAGCAGAGTTTCCACAAATCAGAATCCCAGGAGTAGATTTGGACTAATTGATTAGCTTGAGGAAGCCTCTGTGTTGATTTTTACAACCTCCAGAAATAAATACTGTATGAAATTGATGTGATCTATGTGAATGCAAATGCCAAAGAAAGTAATAAAGATTTGACACTTATTAAAAAAATGTTGCCAGAAAAAATATGAGTGATTATTTTAATATAAGCTCTGTATGGTGCAAGTCCCCCTGCTTTTCCTTAATTTCCCCACAGATGGGCTTCTGTGCATGTCGTACCCTTGTGAGGCAAATTAGAAATTAGATTTGGAATTAAATTTTAAAAAAGAATTGCAATTGTTTTAATTATAAGTCACTCAGCGTGGGGCTTGAGCTAGACAACCTCTCAAGCACTGATGAACTGGGGTGCTGGCTTTGGCACGGGTCTGAGGTCCAAAGCAGGGAGCTTGGCTTTGCAGCAGGCATTTGTGCCTATGCCTTGCTACCATGGGGAAGAGCATTTTCATTATTAATTATTATTAAGTGCAAAACCAGACTTAGAGATTTCTTCATTCCAATATCCCTAGGCCTTCTAGCTACATAAATCCTGTTAAACCTATGGGGACTCCTCTGATGAAAGCTCCATGCTCCAAATCCAGAAGATGCTCATCACATGTTGAAGGAGCCTCTGAAGTCTATCAGGTGAATAATGTGTATATCAAATAGCCCTTATGTTATCATTAGAACACCAAAAGACTCCTCCAGCATATGTACTGAGTCTACACTAGGTACTAGGAGTTCTGAACTAATTGGTAACCCTTTCTAATTAGCATAGTTGAAATAATACACTTTTCCTTCCTACCTATACCTGTTCTCTTCTTGTACTTTTAATCACATTTAACAGAACTATGATCCATCCTGATATTATTTTGCTTTCCCCATTCTCAACCAAAGCAGGCATCACTAGTCATTCACACACTGTGTCCTACTGGCCATTGATGTGATCTTAGAAGCTTTTCATGCAACTCTCTGGCTTAGCCCTGCTCATCTGCAGGACTAGCCCTCAGTGTGGAAACATTCTCCAATTCATCCCACTTTCTTCTTTCATCATCCGTATCTCTGACTGGTTACAGAGTTCAAAGGATTCTGCCTTCCATATAGCTCTCTCATCTGCCACACTCTTTCTAACCTAATTATTACCCACCTCAGAGAAAGTTTCCCCATCACCTGATAAGGTTTCAAGCTCTTTAGCCTGATAATGGAGACCCCTAAAGATCAGGCCTTGTCTAATTTTCCAGGCTCACCTTTCAATAACCCTTTCTTTATACTGTTTGTCCAAGTCATTCTCAACTAACTGCAGTTCTCTAGATTCAGTAGGGTGTTTTAAGCCACTGGGCCTTTGCTTCTACTGTATCCTTTGCTTGAACTGCCTTCCCCAACAGTTAGACTCCTTCCCACTCAGCATTTCAGACTCAATTCCTCTGTGACGTCTTTCCTGTCCCCACTCCCCCACAGACTAAACTCTCCCTCCTTTGAATCACTAACATGTTCAGACTTTAATCATAACACACTACTCTCCTTAGCTAAGTTCCTTTCTATTGGGGATGCTATGTTTGATCCTTTTGTTAAGATGACAGCTGCCAGATCTTCCCTGTTTCGTTTCTGCTTTTCAATTAATGAGCCACACCTATGAGGTCACACTTCGCAACTAGGTGAGTGTCCTGATCCCCACTAATATTTTACCCAGAGTTTTATAGATACTGATAGTCCTTGCCTGAACCAACTATTACACCAGGAGTTGAAATAATCGAGATTTTTTTTTACTTCAATCACTTTTGTATATTTATTAACTTGTATTGTTATAAAAGAAAAGACTTTTCCTCTCTCTCCAAGTAATCAAGTATATTTTTTAAAGCATCAATGTATTATAATACTTTACCGTTACTTCTAATGCTTAAGTTTTTCTAACTGTGGCTAGCAGGAACTATTCAAGTGACTGTATCCTTCTGATGAGACCCCATTATACTTGAGCATCTTCTGGCACAACAGGAAGTTCCAGGCATTCCTCATACTGTCTCTGCTCTGGACTTGGACCCAGCCATTTCTCCAAGGAGCTCTGGTGGCTTTTCGTGAGAGTGAAGTTTAGAATCCGAGGTGTGAGGGCTACCAGGTATCACTGCTTCCAAACCTTTTCATGTAGAAGGAGCCAGGAAATGAACATTTTTAAAAGATAAGCTTATATTCAAGTTTTCTATTCAAATTGACACAATTGACATTATAAGATTTTTCCTTTCTCAGTAAACGTTTTCTCTTAAAGTAAGCATTTTAGTTGTAATAACATTATTATATTTACTTTCCCCTACCTTCTACAAAAAAGCAGTTCAGAATCTCAATGCCCATTTTAACATTCACAATAAACCTATTATATAAGCTTTCAGGATTCTTTGCAGTTTTTAATACTTTTTATTTTGAAATAATTATAGATTCATGGGAAGTTGAGAAAATGTACAAGGAGGTCAATGTACCCTTCCCCATATTTACCCCACTGATTACATCTTGCTTAACTTATAGTACAATATCAACCAGGAAATTAACATCCACACTATGCATATAACCTATTCAGATTTTACCAGTTTTACATGGATGTGTGTGTGTGTGAGTAGGTGGGTGTGTGTGTGTCCACAGTTCTATGCAATTTTATGATAGATATAGATTCCTATAACCAACACCACAACCACAGTCAAGGTTCAGAACCATTCCATCACCACAGACTCCCTCCCTTGCCATTCCTTTTTTATTATTATTTTAAAGATGTGGGGTCCAATTCGGGGTTAGGAACATAAGTGGTCAGGTGAAGTTTGGGCCTCCCATTGGTTCTCACTTTGCCTGGTTTGGGATCAGGTACCTTTATTAATGTTATGTTCCTCCCTCCCTCCCCTGTTAGGGATCCACTACTGCCAATCTCTTTCATGTAGTATTATGATAAATGTTCAGAATCCATTTATGAGTGAGAACATGTGGTACTCAGTTCTTTGCTTCTGTGATAGATTACTGAGTATGATAGACTCTAAATCTATCCACATCTCTGCAAGGTCCATAGTTTTGTCCTCCTTTATGACTACATAATATTCCATCATATATATGTACCACATTTTTTAACCAGTTCACTTTCAATGGGAAGCATGGTTGATTCCATATTTTTGCTATTGTGAATAGTACTGTAATAAACATGAGCGCACAAGTATGTTTTTTGTAGAATGACATGACGTATTTCCAGAAGGGATGGTCTATTTCCAGAAGGGGGATTGCTGGGTCATATGGAAGGTTGATATTTAGATCTTTTCGAAATTATCACACTGTTTTTCACAGAGGTTGTACTAGTTTACACTCCCACCAACAGTGTAGAAGCATTCCTTTTTCTCTGCATCCTCTCCAGCATCTGTTGTTTTTTGAGTTATTAATGATGGCCATCCTGACTGGAGTTAGCTGGTATCTCAGTGTAGTTTTGATGTGCATTTCTCTGATGATTAGTGAGACTGACCATTTTTCATGTATCTGTTGGCTGTTCATATGTCTTATTTTGAGTAGTGTCTATTCACATCTTTTGTTCATTTTTTAATGGGGCTGTTTGTTTTTTTTCCTTTAGGCATGTTTGAGTTCCATGTAGATCCTGGATATTAGGCTTTTGTCAGATATACAATTGGCAAATATTTTTTTTTCCATTCTGTGGGCTGTCTCCCCACTCTCTTGATGATTTATTTTGCTTTGCAGAAGTCTTCAGCTTGATGAGGTCCCAGTTGTCTATCTTATCTCTTATGGCATGGGCTTACGGGGTTTTGATCATGAATTGGTTGCCTGTTCCAGTTTATGTAAGAGTGTCTCCTATGTTTTCTAAGATTCTTATAGTTTGAGGTTTTATGTTTAAGTCTTTGATCCATTTAAGGTAGATTTTTGTATATGGTGATAGGTAGGGGTCTTGTTTTGATCTTCTGCATGTGGTAAGTTTTCCCAACACCATTTACTGAATAAGTGCTCCTCTCACCGTTGGTTGTTGATGGAGGCTTTTTTGAAGATGGGTTGGTTGAGAAATTTATGTTTTGCTTCTAGAATCTCTATCCTGTTCCATTGCTCTATATTGCCTGTTCTTATACTAATACCAGGCTGTTTTGATTATTGTAACCTTATAATAAAGTTTAAAGTCTGAACATGTGATACCTCACACTTTATTTCTTTTGCTGAGGATTGTTTGGGCTATTTGTAGTCATTTATGTGTCCATATGAATTTCTGTATGGTCGTTTCCAGGTCTGAGAAAAATGCTGCTGGTAATTTAATGTGTATTGCACTGAATCTGTAGATTGCTTTGGGTAGTATGGACATCTTAACAATGTTGATTTTTTCCAATCCATGAGCATGGAATATTTTTCCATTTGTACAAATATTTTTCCATTTCTTCTTTGATTTCTTTGAGCAGTGTTTTGTAGATTTCATTGTAAAGGTCCTTCAGTTCTCTGGTTAAAAAGATGCCAAGGTATTCTCGTTTTTTGTGGGATTGTGAACGGAATTGTGCTTTTATTTTGTTCTCTGCCTGTTTATAATTGGTATATAAGAATGTGGCTGCCTTTTGCACATTTATTTTGTACCCTGAGATGTTGCTAAGTACTTTATCAGTGCAAGGAGGTTTTTGACAGATTCTCTAGGGTTTTCAAGATATAGGATCATACCATCAGCAAAAAAGGATAGCTTAACTTCCTCTTTTCCTATTTGGATAACCCTGATATTCTTCTCGTATCCGATTGCTCTGGCTAGGACTTTCAAAACTTGTTGAACAGTAGGGGTGAGAGTGGGCAGTCTTGTCTTGTTCTGGTTTTCAGTGGAAGTGCTTCCAATTTCTGTCTGTTTAGCTGTTGGGTGTGGGTTTATTGTAGATGGCTCTTACTATTTTGAGGCATGTTCCCTCTTTGCCTAGGTGTTCAAAGGTTTTTATCAAGAAGGAATGATGGATTTTATTAAAATTTTTTCCACATCCAATGATATAATCATGTGGTTCTTGTTTTTACATCTATTGATATATTGAATTACATTTATGGTCTTGCAGATGTTGAACCAGCCCTGCATCTCAGGGATAAAGCTTACTTGGTAATGGTGGATGATTTTTGAGACATGTTGTTGGATTCAATTTGCTAGAATTTTATTGAGAATTGTTGCATCTATATTCATCAGAGATATTGACTTGTAGTTCTTTCTTTTTTGGCTCATTACCTGACTTGGGTATCAGTATGATATTAGCTTCATAAAATGATTTGGTGAGAGTTCCATCTTTCTCAATTGCCCGGAATGCTTTCAGGAGGATCAGTATCAGTTCCTCTTTGTATGTTTTGTAGAATTCTGCTGGAAAGTCATGTGGTCCAGAGCTTTTTTCGATGATGGCATCAATTTCCTGAGTTGTTATTCGTTCATTTAGATTATCAATTTCTTTTGTTTGAGTCTCATTCCATCGCCCAAGCATGGACCTGCTGAGCGCCAGTGATCTTTCCTCTTCAGCCTTCCAAGTAGTCAGAACTACAGGCAAGTGCTACCATGTTTGGCTAATTTTTTTTTATCTATTGTAGAGACAGTCTCTCAAGTTGCCTGGGCTGGTCTCAAACCCATGGGCTCAGGCAATCCACTCGCCTTGGGATCCCAAAGTGCTGGGATTACAGGCTGAGACTGAACCCGGCAGAATATCAATTTCTTTTTGTTTCAACCTTGGGAGGTTGTATGATGTCAAAAAGTCTTCCATTTCATTTAGATTTTTTAGTTTATTTCCATATAGGTGTGCATACTAATCTCCAATAATCTTTTGTATTTCTTCAGGGTTAGTTGTCACTTGATCTTTTGTATTTCTGACTGTGTTTACTTGGGCTTTTTCTTGATCAGTCTAGCTAGGGGTCAATCAATCTTGTTTATCCTTTCAGAGAACTAGTTTTTTGTTTCATTTATTTTTTTCTATAATATTTTTGCCTTCTATGTCCTGTATTTGGGCTTTTACTTTGGTGGTCTGGATTCTTCTGCTGAAGTCAGGGTTTTGGTAGTCTTGCCTTTCCAGCTCCCTCAGGGCCTTTGTTAGCCTTGTGATCTTTCTATTGTCTTGATGTGTGTGCATAAATAAATTGTGCATAAATTCCCTTCTTTGGCATCCCAGAGGTTTTGGTAGAATGTGTCTTTGTTTTCATTTGTTTCCAAGAAATGGAAACAAATTTTAATTTTTGTTTTGATTTCTGTGTTGACCCATTCTCTAACTTTACGTCTGTTGATGTCTTTTGTCATGGAGTGTGTATCCTGGAGGCAGAATATTGTTGGGTCATGTGCTCTTTTATCCAGTTTGCCATTCTATGTCTTTCAGTGGTGTATTTAGTCCATTCACATTTGGCTGATTATTGAAATGTGAAAATTTGTCCCTGCCATAAGGCTCATATAAGGTATTTTGTTTTCTTGTAACTTTTGTGTTAATATATGTGTGTGTATTTATTTTTGCAGGTGTGCTTTGTGCTCTGTTGCTTCTGTGTTTGCTTGTGATCCTGTGAAGTGTATGGTCTTTTCCTTTGTTTCTTTTTTCTTCTGTGCACAGCACCTTTTTAAGCACCTCCTTTAGAGCTGGTCTGGAAACAGCACATTCTCTTAGGGATGGTGTTAATTCCATATTTTGGTCTTCCAGGTCTGAAATTCTTTCTTCTGCTTGGCCAATTCTGCTACCTATACTTGTCAGTTTTTATTTATCTCTTGGATGGGGTTCTTTATTTCCATTATTGCTAAGAACACGTTCTTGAGTCTGTCCAACTCTGTTACAATTTCATTTAGTTTTAACCCTTGCATTTCTTGATTTTTATTCATTCTATCCAATGATTTTCTGATCTCTGTAAGTACCTTCTGGGTATAGTTGTTCTCAAGGATAGCCATTGTTTGTGGTCCAGTAGTTGTTCTTTCAGTCACTCTCTTTGTTAGGGCTCTGAAGGTTATCAGTGATTTTTCATTGTTGTTGTTTTTTTTTTTTTTTCATTTGTAACAGTTCTCTTATCTCTTTAATTCCATGGCTCAGTGGGAAATGGAGAAGTAATCACTTCTGATATTTGTTCTACCTTCTGTCCTTCCCTGAGCTGGATCTCTGGGTTTGTTCAACTATGAAATAGACCTGGGGGTGGGATGTCGTGCTATCTCTTTATAATTCTGAGCACTTACTAAGGGTTGGGGGAGGGGCTGCAAGGATTCAGAAGCTACTGATGGGTCACAATGCTTGCTATCTGGTGAACAGGCCAGCTGGGACTCACTCTCCATCTCCACACAATATGACCTTTCAGTTGATATGCTTGTGTAGTCCCTGAGTTCAAGTTAGATAGAGTATGAAAGAGAAAAGAGAGGAAAGAAGGAGAACAAAAGGGAAAGAAGAAGAAAGAAAAAAAGAAGAAATTTTTAAAAAACAGAGAAAGAACAAAGAAAGAAAAAAGAAGAAAGATAAAAGCAATCAATCAACCAACAAACAGAACAAACAAGACAAACAACCAAAATAAAAGATAAAAAATAAAACAAAAAACTCACTGGTAGAGATTTCTCAGCTTTGGTATATCTTTTTGAGGGAAGAGCTTCCTCTTGTGGTGGGTTCTGCAACTGCAGGTCTGTTACTGCAGATTCCCTCTTAGCTGTTGAAACTTGAGATGTTAAAATCTTCACCCCCTGGTGCCTACAATTGATAACTGGCACGTACTCAAGGGGAAGTGGGTGGGAGACATGACTTGACTCAGTGTTTCCTGGGCTCTCTCCCCCTTCCTTTCCCTCCCAGCATGATTTTGCCATTCTTTTTGTCTTAAAACTATCTCTCTCTAACTATCGATCATCAGAGGATTGTGCTCAAAAGTTATTAGAATTAAGCCTATCTCTGTGTGCTTATGCCACTGATTTCATACAGTTTCATGTTTCTGTTTATCCTTGACTTTAGGATTTGCTTTTTTTAAAATCTTTTTTAATCTTACTTGCTTCAAAAGCAAACAAATATATGCTCTATCCCTATCTTCTTCAATGCATTCTTACTTATCTGCTAGAGGTAACAGCTTTTAATAGGTTCTGATATAGCTTTTCATATTTACTTTCGTGAACAAAAGATATAACTTTTTCATATTCCTTTCTTGAACAAAAGATAGCACACTGTATATACTTATTGCAGCTTAGAGAAGGGCCTCTCAGACCAGCTTTGGGGCTCTGCAGGCTTCACCAAGCTTGTGTTTGTGTGTGGATGAATGGGGTAGTTAAGAGGAAAACCGAGTAGACTTTCAGAATTATTAACTCTGCTTCTATTGCACATCTTCCCTTTCCACCTATTTTGTATGTGGAGATTCTATGGAATATTTGGTTTGGAATAGGAGATTGAAAAACACTTGTCTAGAACGAGGAAAGAAAAATGGGCTACAAATACACAAAGCCAAAACAAAACAAGTAATGAGAAAAATTCTATTCTACCACAGAGGCTGGATTTAGAATGGCAGAAGCTGGCCATTGATTATTTCTGGTAATTCTCCATTGACCACTCCCATGCCCAGATCTTGTCTTCCTTCTCTGCCTCACTCTGTGCCCAGGTAAGCCTGACCTCCTATGCCTGCACCACAGGGATTCCATGCTTCTGGCTTCTAGCCAAGTCTGAACAATAGAAAGCACTGACAGAGATTGGAGGGTGAGAGAAGAGAGATTTAGAGTTGACAGATTTAGCAAATACAACTATAGAATTTCAGGATAATTTAAATCTTAGAAAATCCATGAAATATTTTATAATGTAGGTATGAGGGGGACACAAAAAACAAAGCTTATTTTTTAAAATTGTGTATTTATTCTTCCATGCTGAGACTTCAGTCACCTCCAAATTACTCTCTGAGTGGGTTCGAGACCCGCCTGGGCAAGCGAGACCTCATCTCTACAATAAATCAAAAAATTAGCTGGGCGTGGTAGCGTGCACCTATAGTTCCAGCTACTTGGAAGGCTGAGGCGGAAGGATCGCAGAGCCCAGCAGGTCGAGGCTACGGTGGCCGGAAGCGGCCACTGCACTCCAGTCTGGGCAACAGAGTGAGACTCCAACTCAAAAAAAAAAAAAAAAAAATTACTCTCTGATGCAATACACCTATCTAGATGCTTTTTCCACTGCTCAAAACAGTTTTTGAATTTGTCAATTTTGATGCCTTTTAGCACTTCTGCCATTTTTTTGTTTCACCTTTTCCACATCAACAAAATGTTTCCCTTTGAGGAATCTTTTAATAGAGGGAAACAAAAAAAAGTTGCTTAGGGTGAGATTGGTTGAATAGGGAGGGTGGGGCATGGGGGTCATGTTGTTTTTGGTAAGAAAAACTGCTAAATAGTCATCATGATGTGGACAGGTGTGTTGTCATGGTGGAAGAACCAGGCACCTGTTTGCCACTACTTGAGACATTTCTTCCACAGATTGTGACACTGCCTTCTTTAAACTTCCAGAAAATAATCTTTTCATAAAATTCAATTCATTCAAACTCTTTGGAGTAAGCACAGCTTGGAGCTTCACACTGTGCCCATTTTCCATGGCAGCAGGTCAAGTGAGTGGGTCAAGTGATCAATCACCAGTGCATCAGTAGCCACTGGAGAGACTGGAATTAGAATATGTTCTAAGTGGAACAGAAATGGTCTGAAGAGGGGATAATCTAGGTTGGATCCCGTAATGGGTTCCAGAAACCATAAGAGATGTTAGTGTGTGTGTGTACACACATACATACATATATACACATACATGCACGCATACATTCATACATATATGTCCATACATATATAGTATTCATTCTAATTTTATTCTGAAAATTCACTTAGAAAAATGTCCTATAGTGAATTTCTAAGAACAAGATTCCTCTTAAACAAGTATAAACTTGTTATCCTATGATAATGTGCATGTATTTGCAAGATGTTTTGTGTTTTTAATAAAATATAAAGCAGTTGATTTATCCAATTTGTCATTTTTATTTAATCATAAAATTTTAAATTTACTCATAAATCAAAGGTAATTTCCATAATCCCTTGCAGCAATTCATTTGTGAGATCATTTTTGAAGTCTACTTTAATCTAAGTATGCATTATCTTTCATGAGGCCCATTGGTATCCCATTAACAATGCATTATAATTTAAAGCATGTCCTTGATGAAATCAATCAGGAAAATGCTGATCAAGTGCAGTCTCAATACCTTAAGTACACAGGCTGCAACCAAAATTCCTCACTCCTATCCTGGACCTTCATTCTCCCTAAAAATTCATATCTCCCTAAAAATCAATAAGCATGGTATTGAAGAGCCCTGATTTTGGAGTAAGAGTTCTCAACTTAAAAGGAGTCTATAGACCTGGATGGCTCCCTAGCTCACTCTTCCCTAGGTGTTGATTTCTGGCAAATTTAACTCCTAATCCTCAGTTCCCCTGAATAAAACGGATGTAATAATACCTGCCTGGCTACCTCACAGGCTTTGGCTGGTATTCAAAAAAACCAATAGACTTGAAGGTTCTTTGATGTGTCAAAAACTGATATAAGTCCCCAGTAAGAGGACAGTAAATGGATCACCATAACTAAATTGAATGGACAAATAAGAGAAACAACCAACTTGTTTATTTTTTTTGTTCTATGAAACACATCATAAGTGACCCTGTGAATTATTTTAGCCTTGTGGGAGGAATTCAAGTTTCTTTCATTTTACCAAATCTGAATCAAGTAACTGCCATGTGCCAGGTCTAGTGGCAGTTGGGATAAAATATTAGTTCATAAACCCTTCCATGGTAGGGATTCTCAGCCTAGTTTGATATGAAGGATGTGCAGAAGTGAGGGAATTAGGTGAGGCTGGGGGAACAAAAGAGAGTATGTGCAAAGGCCCTGAGGCATGACAGAAAGATTCCTTGCTACCCAGGACTAGAAATCCCCCAAAGGTTTTTCAGTTTTTCTGTCTAAGGGCTCATCTTATTTTCTGCCCCTGTTCTAGCATCTTTTCTCAGGTTACCATCTAACACAGCAGTGACCACCATTTTCATGACACCCTACCTTTTTTCAGCTATGCTTCCTTTTACTAGATGCAAAGTGAGTCATTTCCCAGAAAATAAGGTATAAATAGATATAGTGGGATGAACAGGAACTATATCCCTCAAGAACAGAACCTCAGGAATCTTCTCTCTTAAGCTACCATGAAAGTGACACATCTCTAAGACTCTGGCCTCTGTTTCTGGTTTACACTTCTGGTCAGAAGGACCTGAATGGCTGCCTTGGGTGACATATCTGCCCCTGGATCAGTCTCTCATGACAGGGATAATAATAGCACATAGTGTGTCTGCCACAGGCGAGGCACTGCTTAGAGCACTTTGAGTATGCAACTCATTTGATTATCAGAGTAACTCCAAAGTAGGTACTATTATAATCCTCATTTTACATAGGGAATGATGAGACATAGAACAGATAAGCAACTTGCCAAGGTCACAATTAGTAAGGGGAACAGCCAGGCTTTGAAATCAAAAAGTCTGATTACAGACACTATGCTCTTAATTACTATGTTATCTGGAGGTCACCCAAATACAGACAGACAGGACCATGAGGACTTTCCCATATATTGAAATAATTTCCAGAAAAGGAGAGGTTGTTAGAAGCCAGGAAGATACCACTGGACTTGTACTATATATTCCGGTTCAGGTTTAAAACATTTTTCCTCTTAAAGTCATTAGCCAGGTCTTCCCTAGCTGTCAAAACCGCAGCACAGAATGAAGTGCAGAATTCTGACTAATTCCATTGCCTACTACTGAAAGCATGCACAAAAATAGACAAAAAGCATGGCATGTATACTTTCCCAATAAGATGTATATCATCCTCTCACCAGTGAATGTGTAAAAATACAATCAAAGAAGTGCCATAATTTCAGATGCTTTTCATTTTCATCAATTCCACAACATTCTCTCCTCTAGCACTTGTGTTTTGCTTATGCCATTACAGAATGTAGTCATGTCTTCACCATTTCTCTTTATATCTTCCCGAAAGGGACTTACTTTCCTTTCTCTTTAAATCATGGTGCAGAGAATCTATTCCCTCATTAGCTGGAAATATTTGAGCAGGTCCTTTGGGGATAATACTATTTCTAATTATTTTTCTGTCAGAGAATTACAAGGATGCAAACAATTCACTACAATAAGAGATGTTTCCAAGAGTTTGCTGGAACTTCCTTAGTCACTGGCGCTCTTTCCTCTGAGGCAGCTAGAGGTGTTGGTAAATGAATCCCACTATCTACCTCAGAAAATGAATCAACTACTTTTCCTTTGGAAACTCACACCTTTGAGAGGACTTTTGGAAACACAGGAGTGAGGAATAGGCAGCATCTTTAGAAAGTAAGTTGTTCTAACTTGGACTTATATTTTAGTCTCAGGTATTGAAGGCTACAGAGGATATGACCTCAGGAGAGAAGAGGAAATAGTGGTCATTATGAGGTAGTAATTCACCACTGTGGAAACACCCAGAAATAATGGGAAGAACTTTTGTGGAGTCTCAGAGTTCACAATGATTAACTGTGAATGAGAAGAAAGTCAGAAAAATATTTGTAACTGTTATTTTCACTAGATTTTCAAGGATTACAGATGCAGCAAATACCACTATCATGAAAAAGAGTTTTGGTACAAACTTTCAGTTTCCTTTCACTTTGTGGTTTTGGAAAATAAAACAGGTATCACTCTTTGTCATATCAATGATGGCTTATTGTCTTTATTCAGCAATCCCTCTTCTGACCCACACTACTTTTTATCTCATTTCACTTATAATACAATATTGATTGATTCACTCATTATCTCACCCATCCATTTATTTTATCAAACTTATATTGCATGACTCTTATATGCCAGACATGTACTAGGAACTCTGAAGACAGAGATGAACAAGATACAGAGCAGATAGTACCAGAGACCCCTATTCTATATTCATGACCTTTTTCGATTCTGAGATAAGTTTTGAAAATTTTAAAATCAGGTTTCAGCTCCAGGTAAGATAATCCTTGTCTCTGAATGTGACAAAAGACCTGAACTGAATTCATGGAAGAGCTATTTGGGGTCTCTGAAAAGTAAAGGTTGATAGGTAGATTGGAGAAGACAAGAATTTTAGGTATACTGAACTGGCAATGAGTTTAATGTTTATTTTCCCTCCAGTACTCCCTACCTGGATTCAAAGTAGCCTAAGACCCAGAAGTAGGCATTGGCAAAAGGGAAAAGGTTCTTTTTCTCTAGCTTGAGGAATAGAAAAGGTGTCTGTCAACACTCAAAAGTGGGGGAAATACCCCGTTTTGTTTTATTTTATTTTATTTTATGTTCTCTATTATCTTGTACCCCAACCTATGGACAATTCTGTCATAATGAGAATCAACAATGGTGTCACCAGAGTCTCACAAATGCACATAAACCCCAAAGAAGGCAACTTTCCTTCCTTTCTAATCATAGAAGCTGTTGTCCCCAAAAGGTGGGACAAAAGCAAACCACCTTTGTTTTTTATCTTTTTCATCTTTTGCCATTTGATCTTGGATGTAGGTGCAGTCTCAGAAAGTACACAGCATTGGGATAAGTAAAAGTCCATCATTCTGGTTGATGAACTGAAAAAGAAAGCCCCAGGGAAATAAAAAGCATCAGGAGGTTGTAAGGAGAGAAAAACTTGGAACATACAATGCCATAAAAGTAGTTTATAGCCGGGCTCGGTGGCTCAGCCTGTAATCCCGCACCTTGGGAGGCTGAGGTGAGTGGATTGCCTGAGCCCGCGGGTTCGAGACCCGCCTGGGCAACTTGGCGAGACCTCATCTCTACAATAAATAAAAAAAAAAATCAGCCGGGTGTGGTAGTGCATGCCTGTAATTCCAGCTACTTGGAAGGCTGAGGCGGAAGGATCACCGGAGCCCAGCAGGTCGAGGCTGCGGTGGCCAGGAGCGGCCACTACACTCCAGTCTGGGCGACAGAGTGAGACTCCAACTCAAAAAAAAAAAAAAAAAAAGTAGTTTATAAACTTACCCAAGGTGTGTGGATTTGATCTTAAACAGTATATCAAAGACATTGAGAATAAAATTAGTAGATAGATCATCACCTAGGTCTTGGACTAACTGTTCAACAGCACACATGGAATCAGTGTGAATAACACTGCAAAATCTATGAAAATGCAACTACATTGAAAGTACAACTCACAGAAGGCTAATTAAAACTTGCAGCCTGTAGTCAACTGGGTTGATTGTCTAGAAAAACAAATATATAAACATATTTGATAAGATTTAAACAAGGCAAATAAGATGGTATTTTAAATGTCTAAGATACATACAAAAATGGAAATTCAACATATCAAAAACTATAGGATGCAGCTAGAACAGTACTTAGAGGGAAATTTATAGCATTAGAATGTGTATATTACAAAAGAAGAAAGAGTGCCAAATAATACTGTAAAGTTACACTTTAAGAAACAAACAAAAAACAGCAAAATAAACTTAAAGTAAGCAAAAAGAAGGAAATAATAATTTTAAAAAACAGAAATCAGTGAAGCTGAAAACAGAAAAGCAATAGCAAAAACCACTAGAACCAAAACCAAGTTTTGAAGAGATTAATAAAATTGACATGCCTATTGCAAGACTGAAGAAAAAGAAAGAAAAAGACACAAATGACCAATATTGGTAATAAAAAAAGGTGTCTTTACAGATCTTACAGAAATTAACATGATAATAAGGGAACATCACAAACAATTCTACACACATAAATGTGACAAGCTAACCAAAGTGTACTGATTTATTTAAAAATGCAAGCTTCAGCCGGGCTCAGTGACTCAGCCTGTAATCCAGCGCTTTGGGAGGCTGAGGTGAGTGGATTGCCTGAGCCCGCGGGTTCGAGACCTGCCTGGGCAACTTGGCGAGACCTCATCTCTACAATAAATCAAAAAACTAGCCGGGTGTGGTAGTGCATGCCTGTAGTTCCAGCTACTTGAGAGGCTGAGGCGGAAGGATCGCCGGAGCCCAGCAGGTCGAGGCTGCGGTGGCCGGGAGCAGCCACTGCACTCCAGTCTGGGCGACAGAGTGAGACTCCAACTCAAAAAAAAAAAAAAAATACAAGCTTCAAAACTTTACTAAGGTGAAATATAAAACTTGCACAGTCCCATATTGTAACTATTAATAAACTTGAATTCAAAGTTTAAAACCTTCCAAAAAAGAATTATCTAGGCTTTGATGGTTTCACTTGCAAATTCTACCCAATATTTTAACATAAAATATTAATCATATTCAATCTTTTTCAGAAAATAAAAAATTTATCAACTTATTTCATGCACATTATCTAAAACAAGACAAAAAAGTTCAAGAAAATAAAACTACATTCCAATATCCCTCATAAACATAAATGCAAAAATCCTAAACAAATTATAGCAATTTGAATCCTGAAATATACATTAAAAAACCAATATCATCACCAAGGGAAGGTAAATCTAGTTCAATATTTGAAGATAAATTAACATGATCCACTATGTCAACAGACTAAACAATAAGAGCCTTATGATCTCCCTAACTGATGTAGAAAAAACACTTCACAAATTTCAATATCTATTTATAATTTAAAACAAAACAAAACAAAAAAAACCTCTTGGTGGTCATGAGCATGCTCCTGCACCCCAGCATGAGTAACAGGGTGAGACTCCAATTCAAAAAAAACCAAACCTCTCAGCACACTAGGAATAGAAGGGAACTTCCTCAATCTGATAATGGACAGCTATAAAACCTATAGCTAACATCATACTTAACAATGAAAAAGCAAATGCTCTCTCTCTAAATTCAGAAATAAGGCAAGTTTATCCACTCTCACTATTAATTCACCAGTATACTGGAAGTCCTAGCCAATGCAATAAGAAAAAGAAGAAGGAGGAGGAGATGGAGGAGGAGGGGGAGGAAGAGGAGGGAGAGGAGGAGGAGGAGAAACAAAAGGCATACAAACTGGACAGAAAGAAATGATACTGTCACTATTCATGAATGACAGGATCATCGATGTGATAAAACCCAGAGCCAACCAAATAAGAAAAATCTCCTAGAATATGCGAATTTAACAGTGTCACAGGATACAGAGTCAAAATACAAAAGTCAATCATCTTTTTTACATACTGGCAATGCATCATTGGAAAGCAAATTCTTTTTAAAAATATATATATTCACAATAACTCTAGAAAAACATAGATTTGTAAACTGAAAACTACAAAATGCTGATAAGATAAATAAGACCTAAATCCATGGAGAGATACTGTGTTTGTGGATCAAAAGATTCAACATAGGAAAATGTCAGTGGGACTTCTAGATATAGACAGCTGAGGGGCTCTGCATCACTATAATTATGTCCTTTGAATAACAACTTAAATGAAAGCATACAGCATGTAACCATCCATGCTGACTTCTTTCATTCACTGTAATGACTTTGAGATTCATTCAAGTTGTTGCATGAACTGGGAACTCCACCTCTCTGCTCTATTGCTGAGCACTCTCAGTGCTCTGAAGAGAAGTGACCTTCTCACTTCAGCACCTGCTGCAGAGTTGGAGTAAATTCATCTGCAGTTCCAATGCCTTTTTCCTGAAAGAGTAACTTCCCGATTTTAATTTGAAACATAGTCCCCTGTGAGGAGGAGAATCATCAGATTGTAATGGCATCTCCAATGTGCTAATATTAAATACTCCTTCTCCAATTCGTAGCATCCTTTATCATTTTTGTCTCTCAATTTATGTCAAAGACTGAAACTACAGGTGCAAGTATTCAGATGTTCTTATTCTGAGCAAACAGTTCGTGGAGTTTAGGTTTGTTCTTGTCTGCCCTCAGCTTTCTAGTGTCTTCCAGTACAGGGGTCCCCAAACTTTTTGGCATCAAGGACCAGTTTTGTGGAAGACAATTTTCCACAGACTGGGGTGTGTATGGGGACATGGGGGGGGGGTCAGCAAGTATTAGATTCTCATAAGGATCACTGCCACCAGACACTGATCTAAAAGGAGGCAAGGCTTTGCTCCCACCCCACCCCACTCACCTCCTGCTGTGTGGGTCACTTTCTAACGGGCCACAGACCAGTAAGGGTCTACAGCAGCCAGGGAATTGGGGTGTCCTACCTTAAGGTATTAAACCTGCCTTGCCAAGTGGGAAACTGAGCTCAGAGAAGTTCAGCAGAAGTGCCCAACATCACACATGTACTGAGACTGAGTTAGATTCTTTTTTTTTTTTTTGAGTTGGGGTCTCACTCCGTCGCCCAGACTGGAGTGCAGTGGCCGCTCCCGGCCACCGCAGCCTCGACCTGCTGGGCTCCGGCGATCCTTCCGCCTCAGCCTCCCGAGTAGCCGGAATTACAGGCGCGCGCTACCACGCCCGGGTAATTTTTTTGATTTATTGTAGAGATGA
>CAUYQG010069761.1:0-17268 GCA_963574415.1 Tarsius wallacei
ACATTCTGAACAGGTCGTCTAGGAGAGAATGCTCGGATCCACCAGACAAGAGATGAGAAGCGCCAGAAGTAAGGAAGGAGAGGGATTGTAAGTAAGCCCAGCCAGGAGCCCACTGAGAGCTAAGAGAGGCTCCCAGATGTGAGGAAACTGAGAGAGAAATTTCCAGGGCTCTGAGATGAGCTCTTATGATCTTCGCTCTAGAAGAAACACTTGAAATACTAGGGCTTCGGACCTGACGTATGGAACTGCCTAAAGACTGCACAGAGACATTGCTCCAGAAAAGGAGCCTACACAAAATCCCACAGGCATCTGAGGCTGGAGCAGCTTCTGCAGGGAGCCATCTTGAGAGCCTATATCATGGGGATCTACAGACATGGCTGCTGCCATTGAGCTGATCCAAGGATGGAGAGAGGAGAGAGGAGACCAGGTGTTTCCATGCAACCTTGAGAGGGTCCCTGCCGCCCTGCTGCATGCTGCTTTTGAGACTGAAATGTGACTGGACCACACTCCAAACACCCTTGTGCCTATGCTGCTTTCCTGGAAGAGACCTCCGTGCCACTTTGAAAGTTTAATGCTGAGCTGTGCCCCACCCTTGTCCTGAGCTCAGGCTGACACAGCTGCTGCCGTCACCCTGCCAAGGACATACAAGGAAATCAAGCTATTCTAAGCGTATCCAGAGTAATATCCACTGCCATGCAGTGGGCTGCTGTGAGACGGCGATGAAAGCGGACAGCACTCTCCATTGCTTTTTGCCCAGGCTGGGAGGCGCCCTGCCCTCTCTGGTCCCAGGCCCAAGGAGCCATTTGGAGAGTTTAATGTTAGTCTGGGCCCCACCTTGTACTGAGATTGGACTGGCGTGATTCCAGCCGCTGCCCAGCCTAGGTGTGACAGGAAGACCAGGCTGCCCTGCGCACTTCCAAGACAACACTCAAACTGGGCAGCAGACTCCCCAAGCTTCTTGCCCAGGTTGCCTGCCTGGGAGGAGCTCCACCATCCCTGGTTGTAAGGCCAAGGGGCCATTTGGTGAGCTTAACACCAGGCTGTGCCCCACTTTCAGGACGGGTTTGACTTCCTGTGGCTCTAGCCACCAACCTGTAGATGAAGGACAGAGGAGCCAGGCTCTCCTATCATACCTAAGATGATAGCCAGCACCCTTTTATCAGCTGCTGCGAGACTAAGACTTGAGGGGACTGCATTCTCCACCGCTTCTTGTCCATGCTGCTCACCTGAGGCCCCACCCTCTCTGGTCACAAGCCCACAACTGACATCATTTGGAGAGTTTAATGCCGGGTGGTGCCGCACCCTCAGGCTGAGTTTGAGGCAGTGGGGCCGTAGCCACCACCCAGCTTGAGGAGGGGTGGGGTGGGGGAGACAAAGGTCTCCTAAGCACTCTTAGGACAATACCCACTGCCCTATTATAGGTGTTTGTGAGAGTGTAGACTAGACCACTCAACCCACCACAGCTTCCAGCCACACCACAGCTTCCAGCATGGGTCCCAGGGAGCTGTTCCACCTTTGTTACTGCCATCACCCACATGATACCAGCTTCCCAGGGGCCTGAGAACTCACTCATATACCTGGCTTACCTCCCCATCTACTACCTTCTAAGCAAGCCACCTGGTGCTCCAAGAATCAGCCCTCCAGGGCCCACTAACACCAGAGCTAGTGTAAAGGTGCTCTGACACCCCAAAACAGGCACATTCACTCCACTGCTGCCATCACTGCTACACCAGATACACAGAAATTGACAAAATGACACAGGAAACATGAAAAACAGGGAAATATCACTACCCAAGGACCACAACAACTGTCTAGCAGTAGATCTCAATAGAAAACAATTCCCTGAAATGCCAGACAAATAATTCAAAATACTAATCTTAAAGAAGCTCAGTGAGCTGCTCAAGAGAAATCTAAAAACCAATACAAATAACATTTTAAAAAGTCAATGCAGAATATGAATAAGAAATTTACCAAGGAGATAGATGTCTTAAAACAAATACCAAGCATAAATTCTAGAATTAAAAAATTATTAAAGGGAATACAAAATACATTTGAAAGCTTTGATATTAGAAGAGACCTAGCTGAAGAAAGAATCTCAGAATTAGAAGACAAGATTTTTAAAATAATCCAATAAGACAAAAATAAGGAAAAAATAAGGAAAAAAAGAATGAACAAAGACTTCAATACATATGAAACCATGTAAAATGACCAATCTTACAAATTATCAGTTTTTCTGTGGAGGAAAAGAGACCAAAAGTTTAGAAAACATATTTAAGGAAATCATCAATGAAAATTTCTCAAGCTTATTGAGAGAGTTAGATATGCAAATACAGAAGGCCCAGCAATTCTGAGGCAAAATACACTGCAAAAAGGATCTCACCATGGCACATTATATCCAGATTGCCTAAAACCAAAATAAAGAAATAATTTTAAAATTAGCAAGAGAAAATGTCTAATCACCTATAAAGGAAATCTTAACATATTAACAGAAGACTTTTCAATAAAAATTTTACAGGCCAAAAAAGAATGAGATGGCATTTCAAAGTGTTGAAAGAGAATACTGTCAGTTAAGAGTTTTGTATACTGCCAGAATAAGTTTCATGAATGAAGGAGAAATAAATTCTTTCCCAGACAAGTGAATGCTGATGGAATTTGTCACCACTAGACTGGCCCTGCAGGAAATACTCAAAGAGGTCATAAACATGGAAATGAAAAGTTAATATTCACCATCATGAAAACACATGGAAATATAAAACTCACAGTTTGTGTTTAAAAAGTGACACAAAGGAGAAAAAGAAAGAAATTAAAAGGCAACACAACAGAATTTCATCAAACCACAGCGGAAAAAAAGAGAAAATAAAAACAAAAAGTATATAAAGCAACTTGAAAACAAATAGCAATGTGATAGAAACAAACCCTCACATTTTAGTATATTAACTTTTAATGTAAATAGATTAAATGTTCCACTTAAAAGATACAGATTGGCAGAATGGAAAAAAAAATGGACTAATGATATGCTGCCTACAAGAAATTCACCTTACCCATAAAAACACATACAAGCTGAAAGTTAAAAAATGGAAAAAAGATATTCCACACAAACGTAAAGCAAAAGCAAGCAGGAGCAACTATACATATATCAGGTAAAACAGACTTTAAATCAAAAACAATACAAAAAAAAAGACAAAGAAGGTAATTATGTTGTAATAAAAGGATCAATTCAGCAAAAGGAGGTAACAATCTATATATATAATTTATATATATACAATTCTAAATATATATGCACCCAACATTGGAGCACCCAAATTCACAAGAGTTATTACTAGACCTAAAGAAAAAGATAGACAGCAATACAGTAATAGAGGGGAGACTTTAACACCTGACTCACAGTACTAGACAGAACAAGACAGAATATTAACAAAGAAATATTGGACTTTAAGCCAAATACATTTAATAGTTATTTGCAGAACATTCTACCCTACAAATACAGAATATACAAACTTTTTTTTCAGCACACAAAACATTCTCCAAGATAGACCACATGCAGGTCACAAAACAAGTCTTAATAAATTTTTAAAAATTGAAATCATATCAAGTATCTTCTCAAATCACAATGGAATAAAGCTAGAAATCAATACTTACATGAACTTTGGAAATTATAGAAATACATAGAAATTAAGCAGCATGCTCCTGAACAATCATTGGGTCAACAAAGAAATTAAGACAAAATTTTTTTTTAATGTTAAACCAATGAAAATGAAAACATAATATATGAAAACATATGAGATACAGCAAAAGTAGTGCTAAGAGGAAATGGTCTAGTATTAAATGCCTACATCAAAAAAGTAGAAAGATAAATAAACTACTAATGTTGCACCTCAAGGAACTAGAAAAAAAAAGAACAAATCAAACTCAAAGTTAGTAGAAGAAAAGAAATAACAAATATTAGAGCAAAACTAAATGAAATAGTCACCAAAAACATATATATATATATATATAAATGATCAACAAGACGAAAAGTTGGTTTTTTCAGTACTCTTATTCAACATGGTGCTGGAAGTTCTCATCAGAGCAATCAGGCACTAGAAAAAAATAGAAGTCATCCAAACTGGAAAAGAGGAAGTCAAAGTATCCTTATTTGCTGATTAAATAATCTTATATGAAGAAAATTCTAAAGACTTAACTAAAAAATGCTTAGAATTGATAAATAAACTTAATAAAGTCTCTGGCTACAAAGTTAACATACAGAAATCAGTAGCATTTCTATACACCAATAGCAAGCTAACTGAGGATCAAATTAAGAAGCAATCTCATTTACAATTGCTACAAAAGAAAAAAAAAATGGAATATATTTAACCAAGAAGGTGAACTCAATAAGGAGAACTACATCACTGGAGAAAGAAATTGTAGATGACACAAACAAATGGAAAAACATCCCATGCTCCTGGATTAGAAGAATTAATATCATTAAAATGACCATATTGCCCAAAGAATCTACAAATTTAATGCAATTTCTACTATTTTTATTTTTCACAGAATTGGAAAAAAGTCCTAAAATTTATATTGAATCTAAAGTCCGAATATCCAAAACAATTCCAAGAAAAAAAGAACAAAGCATCATAAAACCTGACTTCAAATTATACTACACAACTATAGCAACAACAACAAAAAAGCATGGTACTGGTATAAAAATAGACATATACATAAAGGGAACAAAATAGAGAACACAGAAATACATACCTACAAACAACGGATTTTTAACAAAGGAAATGTTGGCTAGCCATGTGCAGGGGAATGAAACTGGATCCCTCTCATCATATACAAAAATTAACTCAAGATGCATTAAAGACTTAAATGTAAGACCCAAAACTATAAAAATCCTAGAAGAAAACTTAGGAAAAACTCTTCTGGACATTGGTCTAGGCAAAGGATTTATTACAAAGTCCTCAAAAGCAAAAACAACAAAAACAAAAGTAGACAAATGGGACTTAATTAAACTAAAAAGCTTCTGCACAGCAAAAGAAACAACCAACAGAGTCAACAGATAACCTACAGAATGAGAAAAATGTTTGCTAACTATACATCTGACAATGAGCTAATATAAAGACTTACAAGGAATTCAAACAATTCAACAAGAAAAAAATAATTTCATTAAAGAGTAGGCAAAGGACATGAACAGATATTTTTCAAAAGCAAGCAGCCTTAAAAATGTATAAAAAAATACTCTTCACTAATCATTGGAGAAATGCAAATTAAAACCACAAAGAGATACCATCTTATACCAGTCATAATAGCTATTGTTTAAAGTCTAAAAACAATAAATGTTGGCAAGGATGCAGAGAAAAGGGAACTTTGCTGGTGTTCTAAATTAAATTAGTACAACCTTGAAAACAGTAGGGCACTTTCTCAAAGAACTAAAAACAGAACTAGCATTCAATTCAGCAATCCCATTACTGGGCATCTACCCAAAGGGAAGGGAGTCATTGTATCAAAAAAGTATCCACATTCACATGCTTATCACAGCACTCTCCACAGTAACAAGGGTATGGACTCAATCCATGTGTCCATCAATGGAGGACTGGATAAAGAAAATGTGATATATGTACACACACACACACACACACACACACACACACACACCATGGAATACGACTCAGTCATAAAAAGAATGAAATCATGTATTCTGCAGCAACGTGGATGGAACTGGAGGCCATTATCCTCAGTGAAATAACTCAGAAACAGAAAGTCAAATACCACATGTTCTCACTTATACATGGGACCTAAACCATGGGAACACGTGGACATTCGGAGTGAAATAATAGACACTGGAGACTCCAAAAGGTGGGAGGATGGGATGGTGAGAGAGGAATGCGAGTTCAAAAATTACCTCAAAATTGTTCACTCTTCGGGTGATGCATACACTCAATGCCCAGACTTCACCGCTATCAACATAGGCATGTAAGAAACCCTAACTTGTGCCCTCTAAATATACTTTGAAAGTTAGATTTTTAAAAGAGAAAATGCTAAATCTCTTCTACCCTAACATTCACCATGAATACTGAAGATGAACTTTGGGAAATAAAACATGCTATACATTACCATTATAGGAAACGATAATAGTAGGACTGCTATTAGACTTACCACCTCAACACCACAGTATAATCAAATTTCTGTTCCATAACTAAACTAAAAATGACTATTTCGTATATTTGTGCCAAATATGCATCATGAGATAGGTGTTTATCAGCATACCTTTAAGTTACAGAAAAGTAAAAAATTTTTTCACATGTTAAAGAATCAACTTCTCTCGCTTCTGACTCCAAAAAGATTTAAAACTATTTTATTATAAAGCTCCTGGTGGGTTTTGAAAGATTTTTTCCATTAATTTTTATTCTCATATTTAATTTTTAAAAATCCAACAAAAATAATAAAATGAGAAGCCAAAAGATAATTATATAACTATTTTTAGAGTCTATTCTCTATATTGTATTCTTATATGCAATCTAGATTTTATGTGTCCATAACTGCTGTTCACATCCTATTTGGTTTTAACTGTCATATTAAATACTAATTCCCTTTATTTGTAAATATGGTTTTAAGGGAATTTATCTCAAACTACTCTTCCACAGGTAAATGTCTGAGATTTCTTCACTGAGATAATTCCGGAGTCTGGCACTTCCATTGTTATTTTTTGCTTTAGGTTCTTTCAGTTCAGAATCTAGGTTAATTTTTATCACATTAAATATGCCTAGCTCACCATTAGTCACTAGGACTGGAAAGGATGCATAACACTCCCCCAGAAGACTGTGGCCAGCACCCTGACCAAGAGTTGCCAGTGGCAGCAGGGCCAGGAGGGAGCAGGCAGAGTATGCCCACGCCACAGTGCGGTCAGTGCAGTGAGCGTGGGTCAGCCTTACCCCAGCCTGATCCTGATAGCTGCTCCCAGTCTCCCCTGAAAATAACATCTTATCCCATGACCTGCCTTTGGCGACAGCACATTGAGTCAGATAAATGATCAGAGCTGATGCCTAAACCCAACAGGACCAGGCTTAGCTCATGCAGCCACTCGTAAGCAGACACTCATGCAGAATAAATACAACAGCAGGGCACCATAAAGTTTCACTTCTTTCTATGCTTACGTGATGTGTTGCTTCTGTCAGCAAAATGGATGAGGCAGGGCATTTCCCACACCCTGAATATGTATATATTATGTATATATTAGAGAGGGTTTATAAATATTCTGTGAAGGTAAAATAATTTTTTAAGGTTTTGTAAACTTCAACAGTGAAAATGCCAGTTTGCTTGTTCTGTTAACCCTGAAAATGTGAAAGAATCTTGGCATCTCTATTTTAAGCAAATGCCAATTGTTTTCTGAATTCCTGCACTGTTAGTGATTCATTTTATCTACCATATTTCAGCTGCCCAACACATTAAAGCGGCAGCCACAGTCAGTAAAAAAAATTGAGGCAATGCTAAATATTATTTTACTTTCGTGACAGAGGGAAAATATCCATGGAGTTACAGATTCCATCATCCAATTAATCTTAAGACAAAACTATCTAAAAAAATGTTTAAGTTCCTTGTATTTTGACCATTTTTTAATGTAAGAAGATTTCAAAATTCTCAGTAGCATAATGTTTACTCATTTATATTTCCTAGACATTCTTTATTATTTACCAATCCAATAGCCAATCCGAGAAAAGTGTAAACTTTTGAAGTTTTCCAGTTCTATGAGAACACCTTGAAGAGCCAGCAGAGGACAAAGGAGATAGATGTTCCTACTTTAGGAAACATCATTTGCGCACTTGATATGTACAAGGCTCCATCTGGGCTTTTTGGGGGACAAAGGTACACAATAATAGCTTCCTTCACTTGTGTGAATTACTATCTGGCCGAGTAAACAAAACAACAGGTAGAGAACACCAGTTTAAAGCCAATTATGGCAAAAACCACAAGAGAAGCACTGTTCTACTGTGTATACAAAATGCTATTGGATTCGAAAGATACCAGAGATCTATTAAGCTCGGTCATACTGAGAGCTCTGACTTCACTACCTCCAGATCCTACCAAGATCTGGAGAAAATATTTTGAATTAATGTGGGACTGTTGAGAGTACTTTTATCTGATTAACATTGCCCATTTGACTCACATGCTCATGTAGATCCCATATGACACAAAACAATGGTGCATGCACGTTTTCTGATCAATTTCATTGACCGCTGACAGACTGGTAAAAGTAATAGGAAAACCCGGCAACAGGGCAGGATGTTTGGAAAATGCTGCCATAATGACCCTTAAATGCTAGAACCGGGGCTGGTCTACATACGAAATAAATGGAGAACCATGGAAATTACCTGTGTGATTCAGGCAAAAATGACCATTCTGCCTAAACTTTCTAAATGGATTAGAGACATCTGACTTATTTGTATCTGAATTATTCACATTATTGGTAAGTTTGTGGTAATTTGCTTTTTTTTTTTTTTTTTTTTGGAGTTGGAGTCTCCAACGATCCTTCCGCCTCAGCCTTTCAAGTAGCTGGAACTACAGGCACGTGCTACCACGCCCGGCTAGTTTTTGATTTATTGTAGAGATGAGGTCTCCCCAAGTTGCCCGGGCGGGTCTCAAACCCGCAGGCTCAGGCAATCCACTCACCTCGGCCTCCCAAAGCGAGGGATTACAGGCTGAGCCACCTAGCCCGGCCGGTAATTTGCATTTTTTAGATGATTGGCAGGGTTATAGTAAGCCAGGGGTTGATATCCATTTATGCAATGACAATGGAGGAAAGCACAGTAGTATCACACTCGTCATTCTTTTATTCATTCAACATACAGTTTTAAAGTACCTGTTATGTAGGGTGTGCTAGGAAAGCTTAAAACCTAGATGGGTGGAAGTGGAAGGGAAACCTGATTTATAATATGTGTTCATTTTTATGGGGTTACATAGTTCTACATGACCAATTTCAAGCTACCAACATGAAGTCATTGAACACAGAATTGGGATGAGATATGCATAGCACACCATCATACAGTATTTTTCTGCCTACAGATACTATAGACATAACCTCAAAATCATAGAGTTTTAAAATTTAGTGACATAATTAGGAAATGATGACTTTTTAATATTTATTACCTTTGTTTTAAATATAATTTAATTTATTGTAAGTTGCTGTAGTGTTTAATTTTTAATAATGGCTGACAACTAGCTTACACGATTCCTGGGAACTTAACAATCAAGTCTCATGAGCCAGTACAACTAGGCCCCAGCACACCACTGCTGGTAGGTGTCAGGCTACATGCCGGTGATGCTGGGGTGAGGTGCATTTCCTGTCCTTACGGACAGTGCAGTCCAGTGAGGCAGTTAGATTGAAGACAAATATTTAATTTGCAAGAGCAAGGGATGTTATAAGAGGGGAATAACAGGAAGCCCAGTCTTTTGTTGGGAAATGAGGGTGAGGATGGGTTAGGGAAGGGAAGACAGCATCCCTGAGAGAGCAGCATTTCAACTGAGACTTGAAGGATGAGTAAGAGGCCAAGGCCAAGACTAAGAAAAATGTAAAAAGCATTCCAGAGGAAGGAAGACCTGACCCAATAGCCCTGTGTAGGAGTGGTGGTAGCATGGATAGTAAACCAAGGGAGAGCACAGTAAGCTGGCCGAGGGAGTTCATGGACAAATCATGTGTGACCTCTTGGACCCTCTTAAGGGTTTTTTGGTCTTTCCTAAGAGAATGGGCAAGCATTGAAACATTTAAATGGGAGCAAGGAGTTGACAAGTTTATATACATGTGTAAGATTACTTGGTCTGCTTGAGGTGGGGGGAATGGATATCAGAGAGCGATCGTGGAAATGGAGAACTTCACTAGAAAGCTCTTGTAGCATTTCAGATATGAGAGGATATGGATTTGGATTAACTTGTCGGCAATTAAGAAAGAAATGAATGAAAGAGCTGTTTTGAAGACAGAACTGACAAAACCCGTCATGGAAGGGAAAACTCCCAGTCACCAATACACATGTTTCTTCTCCATTTCTTGGACACATGACTGAACTACATTCCCCAGTCTTCTTGGAAGGTAGGTGGAGTCACGTGACTGAGTCCTGACCAGTGGAATATGTGTATAAATGTTATGCACAACACTTCCAGACCAGTCCCATAAAATTCTCCCACATGAAATCCTTCATTCTTTTATCCCTTCTACGGTGACCTTGGATGCCACATGTTGAATATGGCCAGTCCACAGCATGGAAGGAGCCTTGGACTCTGAGCCACTGTTCTGAGAGTCATCTAGCAGAGAGAGAGCTACAGAAGCAATAAGTCAGTTTTATCATGCTAAGGCACAGATTTGCTCGGGGCGGAAATGGAAAACAGATTTGGGGAATAGATCAGACATGGAGAGTGATAGAAGGGTGGGTGTCAAAGATAACCTTGGATTCCACAGGAGCAACTGTGTGGAAAACCAGTTTGGCTGTACAGATTACCACCACGTGAACAGGGCTATCAGTTTGCATGTCCTTCGTAGTCTATGTGGAGGTTGCTCACTGGAGCTGTGTGCACAGCCTGCATGACTTCATGTAGATGGCACACAAAAAAATCATGACAAAGGAAGAAATCTTCTAAAAAGTGAAAATAGGGTTAGAAAAAGTTCAAAAACAGAAGCTTAAAGCCCTTCAATATTTAAAATTAAGGTATAGGGCCCAGTATTTTGGAAGGGCAAGGCAGGAGGGTTACCTGAGGCCAGTAGTTTGAGGTCAATCTGGACAACATATCAAGACCCCGGCTCCAATAAATAAATAAATAAATAAATAGCTGGATGTGGTGGTGTGTTCCTGTAGTTCCAGCCACTTGGGAGGCTGAGGTTGGAGGATCACTTGAGTCCAGGAGTTTGAGGTTACAGTGAGTTGTCAGGGCAATAGAGCATGAATATCTCTAAAATAAATAAGATAAATAAAATTAGGGTATAATATGAGGTGTCCCAAAATAGCCTGAGCAGAGAAGGCCAGCAAAGTAGGAAAGTGTGGTGTTAGAAAAGCTATGTAGTCAGCTCAGGCTGCCATAACAAAATACCCCAGGCTGGGTAACTCAAACAACAGAAATTGATTTTTTCACAGTTCTGGAGGCTGAGGTGTCCAAGATGAAGGTGCTGGCAAGATAGGTTTTATTCTGAGACCTCTTCTCTTGGCTTTAAGCAGCCGACTTACTGTGTATTCATATGGCCTCTTCTTTGCATGTGGAGAGAGGTAGAGCGAGCCGTCTGTGGACTCTTCTCATAGGAGTACCAATCCCATCATGAAGGCCCCACACTATGGCCTCATCTAACCCTAATTACCTCTCACAGGCTCAATCTCCAAGCATCACGCTGAGGGTTACACCCTTCAATATATGAATTTGGAAGGAACCTAAACATTCAGTCCATGACAGCAGTCAAGTGAAAAAGTTATTCAAGGAAGAGGTCAACAATGCTGAAAGTTGAAAACGAGTTTAAAAATAGGAGAACCTAAAAAATTGTCCATTGGATTTGACAACACAGGGATCATTGGAAACCATAGTACAAGTAACTTTAGGTAAATAGTGGGCATGGAAACCAACTTGGGGTTCATTAGGAAACATGTGTTATAAGGATGTGAAGAAGTGTGGCTGTGAGGAAAGAGAGAAGTACTCAGAGTGGTTATGGAACCCACTTTGGCGTTGGTTATTTTTTCCATAGTATAAAATGTTCGAACACTCCAGAGTGAGGAAGAGATAGAAAACATGGGATTTCCCCAGAGAATATGCCTAAAAGCCAGTGAATTTGAACATTTTCCCTAAGCTGAACAGAATGTTTTACCCTAGACTTGGCCCAAGAGAAAAAAATCCCTTAATCATTTTGACAGGGACTGGAAGTCCTAAAAAATTACTAGAGCACCTGCTACTTTTCAAAGAAATGTTTCTTTGAAACATTCTATGATGTGAACATTTCAAGGAAAGTTGTTGCTGGAAGTCATAAGGCATTGGTCAGTGGTAAATTTGGATGTACTCTTAATCCCTGAGAAATTGCAGTATTAAGCCATCATCCTGATGGGTTTAATGAACTCTCTCTTGGATTTTTGTTTTGTTTTCGTTTTGGTTTCATGGGATCAGTTTAAAATATAAATTTATATTTCTTCTCATCTAAATTGCTACATATACCTGGTAGTCCAATGAAAATACTTTAAAAATCGCTTTTAAGAGAATCTGTGGTTGTAGATTGTAGGAGTTCATGGCAGGCTGAACGCAAAGGAATTTTTATACCCATAAAAGATGGTTTGCTAAAGCCCTGTTAGTATTCCCACAAAAGAGAAAACAATGTGTTACACCACATTCATTTTATTTTTGGATATTAGAATCTCTTCTTTCTTATCCCTTTCAATCTCTCACTCACCATCCATTAAAAGTTGCCAAATTCTGTGTCATTATCCTTCCTTTTCTCCCCTGCGCTATCATGACCCCAATTCAGACTCCCACTACCTCTCAACTGAGTAGATACCATGCCCTGAATTTTTTTCTAATACATAAAACATTCTTGGTTGTGTGCACATGATAGGGCACTTAGTATTATTTACATACAAGCTGTACTTCTAGTGACTTGAAATCTTTATCAGGCTTCTCCAGCAAACCTGCAGGAACACAGCATCTCTTCAGCTTAATTATTAGCAAGACAGTGTTGGGATGCTCAGTAGTGCTGTATGTTTGCTGTTTATACATTGTTTAAACTTAACTGAGGAAAACCAGACCTGCTACTAAAGGAGTCCCTGGTTGGCAATCTCAGTCACAAGAAATTGCTGCAGCAAAAGTTAGAGATGTGACTAACACTTCAAGTCACATTGAGAAGAAGGCTGTCATAACTCAATCAAATAATTATTTCCCTGGAAAATAGCCTGAGTTATTGATCCTTGACATTGCTGGGCTTACTGCATTTCAGATTCTGCAGTTTACAAAGTTCAATTTCAAGAATTTCTACCCTCCATTCTCTGATACTGACAGTACGTTATATGCATTGTTCTTTTGCCATATACAAATTGGTGCTTAAACAAACAAAAATTTCCTTTCTGTGTGCTAACTGGGCTGAGCTACGTGGTTCATTTGAGAACTCGTCTAGGCTGCAGCAGCCCATCTGCCTCACTAATATATTTCTGGGACTTCGGTGGTGGTTCTCAAGTGAGGTGTTTCTTTTCTTCTCCTCCTGGCTTCTCTCTCTCCAAATGGGTTCTCATCATTCATTAAGAAACCCCAACTTCTTACAAGGCTTTCAAGTAAGAAACAGAAAAAGATATCAGGCCTCTTAAGGTCTAGGTCTAGAAATAGCAGAGTCACCTTTGCTGCATTGATCGAGGACGGCCCAGACGCAAGAGGAGAGGGAAGGGTCTCCATCCTCTGAAGGGAGGAGTGTCACATATGGACAGAGATGGAAGACACAAAGTGGGTGGTTTCTTTGCAGACAGGATACTGCTTCTACTGTTAGACCTTAAGCTTACAAAACCCTTTTAATTTCCCTTCCACTAAGTATGACTATTTTAGCGATTTAATAAAAAAGAGTATGAGACCAAATTCTGCTTAAAAATAGATTCCCAAGACTCAATGAGGAGATGACTTGCTAAGTATCCTTTGACTTGACAAGAGATGCTCAGCTATCATGAGATTGTCACTGAAGTCCCCTCAGGGCCCATCCATTTATTAAGGGCATGAAATGTCCCTTTGCTATGGTAGACCATAAACAAAGCATTGTTTTATAAGCCTTTTGATTTAGTGGATTATTTTACAGCAAGCCTTAGCACTAACAAACATACATAAATATTTCTTTATCTTTAAGGGACAGTCAAATGGAAAATTCTATGAGTCTGTTATCCTAAAACATTGTGTAAATATGTACTCAGGATTGTGTTTCAAATTCAAGCTCAGATGTTTTAGATAATGCCTTTTTTTCTGCCTACCTTTAATTTGACTTCAAACAACTGGAAATCTTTTAAAGACAGAGAGTAATCTTATACAATGAAGAATGGACAGTGTGTCAATATTCCCTGCAGGGAAGAAAAACAGATTAGATTAGTTGTCTATGTCATTTTTCATGATTGAGTTTTAACATTTTTTTTCCAGAAAATCACAAGATTTAGCCAAGTCTGTAATAACTAAAAGAAAATGTTTGGGTGTAAGTTTCCATCAGTGCTTGGGATTTCAATAACATCTGAGAATTCTGACAATGGGTTTTGAACGATGCAAGAAGTAAATACTTACATAAATAACGTGATTTGAGTAACTGAAAAAGAAGATTTTATGTGGGGAGGAAGCTAAGTGCAGTTGCTGGGGCAGACTTTTCCCTGCACCATGTAAGAAACATGGAACAATTCAGTCCCTGCAGACAGCAGTGGTTACAAATTACTGAAAATTTACCTGAACCAACTGCTCTACTGCACACCTTATACACATTATATCTTAGTAATTCATGGACTATTTTTCCATCTTACAGATAAAATAATTAAGGCTCTGAGAGATTGTCATGCCCGAGTACCATCCAGCAAAAGTCGAAGCTTGGATTAGACCTACATGTCCCTGGATCTAAACAGCTCTAAATCCAGAGCTGTTTAAATTGTGCTGTACTGCCCTCCAAACTATAAATGAACTAGAATTCATGGCAATAAGCTTTCCCCAGAGCATCTCACTTCTGAGTTCAAATGCTTGCTCGGGCACATTTTTTTTCCTCTTCCTCTTTAAGCTTGGGTTCAAATGATGCTCTCAAACAGTCAGGCAGGGAAAAATCTGGGTGGCATACAGGGGAAAACATGCTTTTCCTCAGGTTTCTGATATCTGGGATGGAACTTGTGATTCTTCCTCAAAACATTTTTCTTTAGTATTGTGACATTTGGAGCCTGAGGGTTGCCGGGATGTCAGCATCCAAAGTGTCACGTATGTTTTTAACACATCCTCCACAGGAACCTGATAATTACTGAAGGAGCAACCCAAACATGTTAGCTTGAAGACCAAGCACTGAGTTCTTTGAACCTGGAACTGGGAAATTACTGATTTCAGACAGTTTCACCTCAAGTTACTAAGTCTTCTGAAATTCCTACCCTAAGAGGGAGTTGTAACAGGCACCAAGGTCTAATGGAATATAGCCTGAAGTTATTTCACTGGTCACTAATCATAAAGGTTGCTTCCTTCTTGTTAAGTTCCTGTGATGCAAAGTAAGTCTTCAAGAACCATACATTTAGATTGGACCGTAGATTTAGCTTTACTACAATCCTACCCTCTAAATATTTACAATAATTCCTCCTATTCCGCTATCAACATATGTATCTAATGACTTTTCCTCTCTTGAGTGTTGCATGTGCTTCAATTTTTCAGAAAGTCACATAATAATCTGGCAAAGGGCCTCTGATAATGTTCCTGTGATTGCATCTTGATAATGGTCCGTCTGCCTTTGGGTACAACTTTGGAAAGCCATTCTGGAGACACTGCCTGGCAATTCAATGTGGTGGTGGTAACAGCGAACCACATCCTAATGCTGTGGTGATCACACAGGTAGCGTGGCATCCAGTGAGGTTCAGGGCCCAGTTTCTGTCTCTCAAGTGTCTGTAGCAGAGGAAAAGAAGGAAAGAATGAGAATGGGGAATAAAACACTGAGCATGATAATGGCTTCAAATATGAGGACTGTGTTTATAAATAAAAATGAAAGCCATATCTGAAATGACACAAAGTTGTTTCCTTTGTGGCAAGTGAAGGATCAAGGATGAAGTGAAACTTCCCTTTCAACTATAGCATTTTTATGCACGAATGGTTTGTATTTAATACACATCATATATTTCATGTAAGTATTGGTTTCAACTAGTAACTCAAAATGTGTTTTCCCGTGAAAATTTACTAGGTTTTTCTATACTCCTTACCAGGAGACAAGTTGACTGCATATAAACTAAAAGTTTATATGAAGTTGGGGAATATATGTTCCTGCCCTTCAAGTTCAAGCCTAGTACTGCTATGAAATCAGGACTGTGTCTGAAATCCAAACCGAAGGACAGGCCACTCGGGTTGGAGAAGACTGTGTTTGTATATCTGGACCAATGAAAATATCTGTCCTGTTCTTAAATCCACCCCAATCATAATGTGCTGTTTACAACCCTGATCCTTCCCTGGAACCAGTGTTCGCCAGTTGCCACCTCTCTTCTTAAAACCGAGTTTCTACCTTTTTGGCCCCAAATTCTGATCATTTCCTGATTATTCCCTCCAATCACTTTTGCCCCTGTGCCCCAAAAGTGCCAGAGTGAGTCTTTTCTGGCTGCTAGCACTGATCTACTCAAAAAGCAACAGTGTCTGGAACTTGAGAAGTCAGATCTTTATTGAATCCTGCAGAAAACGAGGGAACCACACCCACTGCTTTATATGCCATATCCCTCTAATAATGAGGATAATGATGATGTGTTGTGTTTCTGATATGTACTCCAGTATCCTGTTTTGATTTTAATCTAACAGAATGCTGTAATTATTCTCATTTAACAGATGGGGAGACAAAAACCCAGAGAGCTTAAGTTCCATGCCCAAGATCATATAATTCGTAAGTACAAGACTGGAACTAAACCCAGATCTTCTGACTGCAACACTTGTGTTCTTCTCCCTGACGAGAAAAATGTAAATACTGTACTCTTTCTTTGTTACGGTTGTTAGCGGAATGAGATGCACATTTCCAAAGAATAACTCCCTGTTCACCAAGCATCAATTTCATTGAAACCTCTATAGAGTTGTTGAGCATGGAATAGTGGTCTTTCTGGATAATTATCTTAACTGATAATAGAAAGACATCCATGAAAGTCTTCAGAAAGATAGAGCAAGCTGTGTGAATACCAGTTTTTTTTTTTTTAATTTTTAATTTTAAAGATGTGGGGTACAACTCAGGGTTAGGTATACAAATGCTCATTATGCACATACTCTCGTTGATGAGGTGTGCCTCTCTCCCCCTGGTAGTTTCCTCCTTACAGTATTATGGTAATTATTCAAGGTCTGCTTATGAGTAAGAACATGTGGTACTCAGTTCTTTGTTTCTGTGATAGATCACTCAGTATTATAGCCTCTAAGACCATCCAAGTTGCTGCGAAGTTCATAATTTTGTCCTTCTTTATGGCTGCAGAATCGTCTATCATGTATATGTACCACATTTTTTTTATCCAGTTCTCTTACAATTGGCAGCATGGTTGATTTCATGTTTTTGAATTGCTTGTTTTCTGTATTTACTGAAGAGCTGCTTGGCCAACAACTGGTATTTTCCATTGATGTAAA
>CAUYQG010069768.1:0-10389 GCA_963574415.1 Tarsius wallacei
GGCCATGCAACAGGAGGTGAACAGTGGGTGAGTGAGCAAAGCTTCATCTGTATTTATGGCTGCTCTCCATCATTTGCATTATTGCCTGAGCTCTGCCTCCTGTCAGATCAACAGTGGCATTCGATTCTCATAGGAGTGTGAACCCTATTGTGAACTGTACGTGTGAGGGTTCTGGGTTGCACACTCCTTGTGAGAATCTAATGCCTGATGATCTGAGGTGGAGCTGAAGCAGTGATGCTAGTGCTGGGGAGTGACTGCAAACACAGATTCACATGAGCAGTGAGGTTTGACTGCACAGAGACCACAATAAGTCACTTTCCTACAGACTCATATCAAAGCCCTATCAGTGAGTGTGCAGATAAGAAGAATGTATATTTTCATTTGTTTCATTTAAACAAATGAAAATAAAGTGCTGGGTGAAGTATTCTATAGATACCTGTTAGGTCCAATTGGTCAAGAGTTGAATTTAAGTCCATGATTTATGTTAGTCTTCTGCCTTGATGATCTGTCTAAAGCTGTTTGGAAAAAATTGTACTTGAAACCAGCAGCCATTTTTGTTACTTTTAACCGTTTAATTTCAGTCAAAACCCATTTAGGGTTTTTGAAATCCTAATGGGATAATGCATGTAGGAACAATTAAATTCATAGTTTTCTCCCCATTCTTAATCTGAGTAATACAATTCTAGCTGAGCACAAGGGTAATTATTATGTTCAGGACTATAGCAGTGGCTGGCAAAGCATTTGATTCTGACTAGTTAATGGCAATTTGCCAAGATATATTTCTAGACAGATTTCTTAAAAGTTTGGTTCAAGGCGTTAGAATGATCCAGGGTGCTTGTTATAAATGCATCTTTTAGACTTGGAATCAATCCCTTCCAATAATGTCTTTGTCCAGGGAAGAGAGAGGCTCACCACCTAAAGGCCTTAGTGCAATCAACCTTGCCTTTACAGTGTATATGGCAGCTTCTAGAGCTGTTCTTACTACTACTTTTTAAAAATTGCTTATTAATAAGTTATAATTGTATGCATTTATGGGGTTCAAAGTGATGTTATGATTTGTTAATACAGTGTAAGAGAATTAAATCAAGTAATTAGCATATCAATAACCTAAAATACCATTTTTTGTGGTAAGAACATTTGAAATTTACTCAGCAATTTTGAAAGGTACAACACAGTATCATTAACTATATTTTCCATGTTGTATAATAGATCTAAAAGAAAACTTAGTCCTCTTGTCCGAGATTTTTATACCCTTTGACCATCATCTACCCATTTCTCCCTCCCTAGCCTCTATAACCACCATTCTCCTCTCCATTTCTATGAGTTTGGTTGTTTTATATTCCATAAATAAGTGGGAACTTGTGGTATGTTTTTTCTGTGCCTGGCCTATTTTACTTAAAATAACGTTGTCCAGTTCCATTTATGTTGTTGCAAATGACAGAATTTCCTTTTTTCAAAAAAAAAAGCTATATAGTATTCCTTTATATTTATAAACCACATTTTCTTTATCCATTCATCTGTTGATAGACACAGGATGATTCTATAGTTTGGCTATTATGAATAGTGCTGTAATGAACATGAAAGTACAGCTGTTTCATTGACAAACTGCTTTCCAATCTTTGGGGTAAATATCCAGAAATGGAATTGTTGTGTCATATGGTAATTATATTTTTCATTTTTGAGGAACAATAGTACTGTTTTCCATAATGGTTTTACTAATTTACATTCTCACCGACACTTCTTTTTTTTTTTTTTTTGAGTTGGAGTCTCACATTGTCACCCAGGCTGGAGTGCAGTGGCACGCTCACGGCCACCACAGCCTCTACCTGCTGGACTCAGGTGATCCTTCCGCCTCAACCTTCCAATAGCTGGAACTACAGGCGTGCACTACACTGTCCATCTAATTTTTTGATTTATTGTAGAGACGAGCTCTCACCAAGTTGCCCAGGCTGGTCTCAAACCTCTGGGCTCAGGTAATCCTCTCACCTGGGTCTCCCACAGTGCTGGGATTACAGGCTTGAGCCACCACGCCCAGACTTTTTTTTTTTTTAAAGAGAGATGAGGTTCTCCCAGTCTCTCACCAACACTTCTTTTTTTTTTTTTTTTTTTTGAGTTGGAGTCTCACTCTGTCGCTCAGACTGGAGTGCAGTGGCCGCTCCTGGCCACCGCAGCTTCGACCTGCTGGGCTCCGGCAATCCTTCCGCCTCAGCCTTCCAAGTAGCTGGAACTACAGGCGCACGCTACCACGCCCGGCTAATTTTTTTTATTTATTGTAGAGATGAGGTTTCGCCTGCCCAGGCGGGTCTCGAACCCGCGGGCTCAGGCAATCCACTCACCTCAGCCTCCCAAGGCGCGGGATTACAGGCTGAGCCACCAAGCCCGGCTCACCAACACTTCGTAAGTACAGTGGTTAGTTGGGTATAATAAGGTCTTCCTCTATAAAAGTCAGATAATAGTATAAAGCAGCCTATGATTGATGCTAAATTCAGTAAGTGCTGGGGAAAGAAGAACTCACTACAGGCTTGAATCAAGGAAGATATCATGGTGAAAACACAGATACAGAGTTTAAATGGGGCTCTGAATTCCCGTATTCTGTGATTTGAACAGTCTGAACCAAATCCAAGGATTTTAACTTAACATGTTTTCTATATCTATATCCTTCAGAGTATCCAAGATGAAGGAGAGCATAAAACAGGATAGAGAACAAAGAGAATGCATAAACAAAATCAAAATCAAGGTGGCCAACACACGGAAACAGGCTCTGAGGGAGCAATTCGATGAATGGATTCTAGACCCCAAAGGAATGATTCCTATGGTAGTGGTAAGAACACGGAGATGTGAAGGGTAGATGGGGTGGGTGATATTGAGGGTAATTGCTAAGATACTAAGTAGGATGCTAGACAATTCCCTTGATATTTTCAGTTCTGCTGCGATAAGTCTTGACATGTCTGGTTCCATGAGAGTCAATTCCTTCAGTTTTCTCTTGGGCATTTAAAAATATGAAAAGTTCTATTTAGATTTCTAAAATCTGTACTCTAGCTGAGGTTCCCAACTAGTCATTCATTTTATTTGTTTGTTGTGTGTGTGTGTGTGTGTGTGTGTGTGTGTGTGTGTGTTTTAGAAAGCAGGATTTATTGAGAAGACAGAAAAGCTCCCACAGTGGGGGAGGACCCAAAGGGGTTGTCTGTTGTGTGTTTTTTTATGGGTGTGTGTGTGTATGAGTACTTCTGTGATACCTAAGAGATTATGTCTCTTAGTTCCAGAGAACAACTGTACTCTAAGAGTTAAATATTTTCTCTTAGGTGTGTATAGATTTGGAAATATTTAATGCCAAACATATTTTTATTTTAAAGTGAATGATTAAAAATGTACCGGCAGCAGACAGCAGAAACTGTTGCTGTTGTCCTGCCCATTGTGCCCTTTATGACATATCTTTCCTTTAATAAACCTACCTTTCTTAATTAAAAAAAAAATGAACCAAGGAAGACAAACCACAGACTGGGAGGAAATATTAGCAAAAGACATATTTGATAAAAGACTATTATCCAAAATACACAAACTCTTGAAAGTCAACAATTAGAAAACAGCCTGATTCATAAAAGAAGATATACAGATGGCACATAAGCATATGAAAAGATGCCAAGCATCATATGTCATCAGGGAATTGCAAATTAAGACATCAATGAGACACCACTACCTCCTATTAGAATAGTCAAAATCCAAAACACTGACAACATCAAACTCTGGCAAGGATATGGAGCAGCAAGAACTCTCAGTAATTCCTAGTGGGAATGTAAAATGGTACAGACCCTGACAGTTTTACGGTTCCCTTTTTTTTTTTTTTTTTTGAGTCAGGATCTCGTTTTGTCACCCAGGCTGGAGTGCAGTGGCACAATCACGGCTGACTGAAGCCTCAACCTTCTAGACTCAGGCGATTTTTCTGCCTCAGCCTGGGACTATAGGCACGTGCTACCACGCCCAGCTAATTTTTTTATTTTTGTGGCAACAGAGTCTCTCAGGTTGGTCTGGAATTCCTGGGCCCAAGCAAACCTCCTGTCTTGGCCTCCCAAAGTGCTGAGATTATAGGCATGAACCACCACACCCAGCCCAGTTTGACAGTTTCTTATAAAACTAAAAGTACTCTTACAAGACAAATATTGAATTGTTCCATTTATATGAGGTATCTAAAGTAGTCAAATTCATAGAACCAGGAAGTAGAATGAATGATGGTTACCAGGGGCTGGGAGGAGGGGAAGGGGAGTTGTCTAAGAGGTATAGACTTTCAGATTTGCAAGATTTAAAATTTCTGGAAAGCCTTTTCATAACAGTGTAAATATACTTACCCATATACTTATGTATATACACCTAAGAATGGTTAAGTTGGTAAATTTTATGTAACATGTTTTTTTAACCACACACAAAAAAGTAAACTAAACATGCTCTTAACCTATGATCCTGTAGTTTCTCTCCTTGATATTTTCCCAAATAAATTGAAAATGTATATTCAAACAAAAACCTGCACACAGGTGTTTATAGCAGCTTTGTTCATAATATCTAAAACTTGGAAGCATACTTCAATAGATGAATGGATAAACTGTACTACATTTATAATATAAAATCTTATTTAGTGCTAAAAAGGAATGAGTTATCAAGCCATCAAAAGACATGAAGGAAGTGTAAATGCATACTACTAAGTGAAAGAAGCCAGTCTGAAAAAGCTAAATACTGCATGATTCCAACTCTATGATATTCTAGAAAAGGCAAAATTATGGAACAGATCAGTGGTTGCCAGGAGTGAGGGGAAGGAAGGATAAATAGTCAGAGCACAGGAGATTTTTTATGATACTATAAGGGTGGATACATGTCATTATACATTTTGTCAAAACCACAGAATGTATAACACTGAGAGAGATCCCTAATATAAACTATGGACTTTGAGTAATAATGATGTGTCAATCAATGTAGGTTCATTGATTTTAACAAATGCACCACTCTAGTGAAGGATATTAATAGTCAGGGCAGTTGTGCATGTATGTGGTCAGGGGAAGAGGGAGTATAAGAGAACTCTCTGTATGTTTCACTCAATTCTTTTGTGAACTTAAAACTTCTCTTTAAAAAAAAAAAGATCTATTAAAAAAATAGACCAGCCAGGCGCGGTGGCTCATACCTATAATTCCAGCACTTTGGGAGACTGAGGTGAGAGGATTGCCTGAGCCTATGGGTGAGAGACCAGTCTGGGCAACTCAGCGAGATCTCATCTCTACAATAAATCAAAAAATTAGCCAGGCATGGTGGCGCATGCCTGTAATTCCAGTTACTTGGAAGACTGAGGCAGAAGAATTGCCTGAACCCAGTAGGTCGAGGCTGCAGTGGCCGTGAGCGTGCCACTGCATTCTAGCCTGGGCGACAGAGTGAGACTCCAACTCAAAAAAAAAAAAAGACTAAGAAGAACTCTGAAATTTTCTTTTTTATTTTATTTTATTTTATTTTTTAAGTCAGAATTTCACTCTGTCACCCAAACTGGAGTGTAGTGACATGCTCACTGCTACCACAGCCTGGATCTGCTGGGCTCAGGTGATCCTTTCACCTCAGTCTTCCAAGTACCTGGGACTACAGGCACACACCACCATGTCCAGCTAATTTTATGATTTATTGTAGAGACAAGATCTTGCCAAGTTGCCCAGGCTGGTCTCAAAGCCCTGGGCTCAGACAATCCTCTCGCCTTGCCTTCTCAAAGTGCTGGGATTACAGGTCTGAGCCACTATGTCTGGCTGAAATTTTGTTTCTAATAACTGAAGAATGAGAAAGTATAGAGGATTCTTTTTTTTTTTTTTCTTTTTTTGAGTTGTAGTCTCACTCTGTCACCCAGACTGGAGTGCAGTGGCCGCAGTGCAGTGGCCACTCCTGGCCACGGCAGCCTTGACCTGCTGGGCTCCGGCAATCCTTCCGCCTCAGCTTTCCAAGTAGCTGGAACTACAGGCGCGCACTACCATGCCCGGCTAATTTTTTTGATTTATTGTAGAGATGAGGTCTCGCTAAGTTGCCCAGGCAGGTCTCGAACCCACGGGCTCAGGCAATCCACTCACCTCGGCCTCCCAAAGTGCTGGGATTACAGGTTGAGCCACCAAGCCCGGCTAGAGGATTCTTTTGATGACCAAACTGGTTGCTAAAAATGCCTTCGTTCCATTATGCCTGGTGTCTGAAAGTTGCTAGAAATATTCCCTTTAGGGGGCAAAATGTTGATCACTCTCAATGTATCAATCCTCACACAAAAATGTTTGGAATCATTGAGAATGTATATGTGAACTTCTGAGACCACATCCAACTGCTTGCACCAACCTGTGCCCTTGCTCCTCTGCCGGTTCACACCACACCAGCTCACCATGGACGATGATATTGCTGCACTTGTCATTGATAACGGCTCCAGCATGTGCAAGGCCTGCTTGGTGGATGCCGATGCTCCCCGGGCCATCTTCCCTTCCATCATGGGGTGCCCATGGTATCAGGTTGTGATAGTGGGCATGTGCCAGAAGAACTCCCATGTGGGCGATGAGGCCCAGAGCGAGAGAGGTATCCTGACCCTGAAGTACCCCATCGAGCATGGCATTGTCACCAACTGGGAGGACATGAGAAGATCTGGCACCACACCTACAATGAGCTGCGTGTGGCTCCTGAGGAGCAAGCACCCTGTGCTGCTGACCGAGGCTCCCCTGAACTCCAAGGCCAACTGTGAGAAGATAACCCAGATCATGTTTGAGACCTTCAACAACACCCCAGCCATCCAGGCTGTGCTATCCCTGTATGCCTCTGGCCATACTACTGGCATCATGATGGACTCCAGTGACAGGGTCACCCACACTGTGCCCATCTACTAGGGGTACGCCCTCCTCCATGTCATCCTATGTCTGGACCTGGCTGGCTGGGACCTGACAAACTATCTCATGATGATTCTCATGAAGCATGGTTACAGCTTCCCCACCACGGCTGAGTGGGAAATTGTGCATGACATCAAGGAGAAACTGCTATGTCTCCCTGGACTTCGAGCAGGAGATGGCCATCGCTGCGTCCTCCTCCCTGGAGAAGAGCTACGAGCTGTCTGGTGGCCAGGTGATCACCATCTGCAATGAGCAGTTCTGCTGCCCGGAGGCTCTCTTCCAGTCTTCCTTCCTGGGCATGAAATTCTGTGGTATCCAAGAAACCATCTTCAACTCCATCATGAAGTGCACTGTGGACATCTGCAAGAACCTGTACGCCAACACAGTGCTACCTGGAGGTACCACCATGCACCTGGGCATTACTGACGAGATGTAGGAGATCACTGCCCTGGTACCCAGCACGATGAAGATCAAGATCTTCACACCTCTGAGCGCAAGTACTCCGTGTGGATTGGCGGCAGTTCCATCCTGGCCTGGCTGCCCACCTTCCAGCAGATGTGGATCAGCAAGCAGGAGTAGGAGTCCAGCCCCTCCATAAGGCACCACAAGTGCTTCTAGGTGGACTGTGACTAGCTTGTTACACCCTTTCTTGACAAACCTAACTTGCCCAGAAAACAAGTTGAGATTGGCATGGCTTTATTTGTTTGTTTATTTATTTGGGGTTTTTTTTTTTTTGACTTGACAACTCTCAGGATTTGTTTTTTTACATAACAACGATGATAAATAGTTTAATGTGCAACTCTAAGCAAATTATTAATTTTTATGATTCTCAGGATTTAAAATCTGGAACAGTGAAGGTGACAGCGAGTTGGTGCGAGCATCCCCAAAGTTTTACAATATGGCCAATATCCGAATATCATGAGATGCATTGTTACAAGAAGTCCCTTGCCCTCTCAAAAGCTGCCCCACTTCTCTCTAAGGAGAGTATTCCAGTTCTCTCCCTATCCACATGGGAGAGGTAACAGCAGTGTTTTTGTGTAAATTATGTAATGCAAGTGTTTGTAATCTTCGCCTTAATACTTTTTAATTTTGTTTTATCTTGAATGATCAGCCATTGTGGCCCCCCTTTTTATCCCTGACTTGAGATGTATGAAGGCTTTTGGTCTCCCTGGGAGTGGGTAGAGGTGTGGAGGCAGCAAGGGCTTAGAGAGAATATATATATGAAAGCACCTTATATACCTTAAAGTATTCTAAAACGGAACTTCAGAAACTTCATGGAAAAATGGAATTAAAAAATAAAAAATATAAACTTTATGACGGGTGACCCAAAAAACCCTGGAACTATCTTTTGGAGGGTGGGCCTCTTGTAGTACACTCAGAATTTGTTCTTCAGGATCAAACAGTCAACCAAAGTTTTTATCTGGAAGTCTTGAGAAGGTTGCATCACAATTTGCAGAAGAAACATCCTGAATTGTGGCAAACAGGTGACGGATTCTTCCACCATGACAATGTACCTGCCCACACTGTTGTGTTCAATCAAAAATGGCATGAGCACCTCCCCATGCCCTATTCTCCCTATTCACCCAGTCTCACAAGAGTGACTTTTTTTGTTTTCTCGAATGAAAAAAGTTCTCAAAGGGAAATGTTTTGCCAATGTGGAAGAGGTGAAACAAAAAACAACAGAAGCACTAAAAGGCATCAAAATAGAAGAGTTTAAAACCTCTTTTGAGCAGTGGAAAAAAGCATTCAGCAGGTACCACATCAAACAGAGAGTACTTTGAAGATTACTAAAGATTAAACATGTAAGAATAAATACACAATTTTTAATAAGTAAATTTTGGGGTTTTTTGGATCTTCCCTCATATATCTCAACATAAGCTTCATCAAGTTCATGACACTATGTAAGCAATAGTACCAGCCATTTAGTCCATCCCTAAAGAATTGAGAGTCCTGGGAATTTCACCATGTGAATGCAGTCTTTTGTACATTATTAACTGGGAAAAAAAAACTGGGTCCCCTTAAAAATTTTTTTTTAGATTAAAAAGCAAAAAGAAGTCAGAAGGAGCAAAATCAGGACTAAGTTGGATACCTAATCATTTCTCATAGAAACTCTCATTAAGTTGCCCTTTTGTTGTTGCTATTCTGTCCGAACTGGACTTGAACTCATTATCCTTCTGTCTCAGCCTCCTGAATAGCTGGGTCTATAGATGTGCAATCCCATCCCTGGCTTGCCTTTGTGTGCTATGGTGGAGAAAGACTTTCTGGTGAAGCTTTCCCAGGAAATTTGATGCTAAACCCTTAGCTAACTTTCTCAAAACACTGTCATAATAAGCAGACGTTATTGTTCTTTGGCCCTCCAGAAAGTAAAAAGCAAAATACCTTGAACAGCTCAAAAAACTGTTGCCTTGACCACTGCTCTTGACCAGTTCACTTTTGCTTTGACTGGGCCACTTCCACCTCTTGGTAGCCATTGTTTTGATTGTGCTTTGCTTTCAGGATCATACTGGTAAAGTTGTTTCATTTTCTGTTACAGTTCTTCAAAGAAATACTTCTGGATCTTGATCCCACTTATTTAAAATTTCCATTCAGAGGTCTGTTCTTGTCTGCAGCTGATCTAGGCACAGCAAGTTTGATGCCCATCAAGTGGAAATTTTGCTCAACTTTAATTTTTCTTTCTTTTTTTGTGTGTGTTGGAGTCTCACTCTGTTGCCCAGACTGGAGTGCAGTGGCACGCTCCTGGCCACCGCAGCCTCAACCTGCTGGGTTCTGTCGCTCCTTCCGCCTCAGCCTTCCAAGTAGCTGAAACTACAGGCGTGTGCTACCACGCCCAGTTAATTTTTGATTTATCGTAGAGATGAGGTCTCACCAACTTGCCCAGGTGGGTCTCGTACCCATGGGCTCAGGCAATCCACTTGCCTCGGCCTCCCAAAGTGCTGGGATTACAGACTGAGCCACTGAGCCTGGCCAACTTTAATTTTTCAGTCAGAATTGTGTAAGCTGAGCCAGTTGCAATGTTTATGATGTTGGCTATTGTTTCTGCTAATAATTGTTAGTCCTCTTCAGTCAGAGCATGAACAAGATGAAATTTTTCCTCAAGAATTGTTGTGGATGGTCTGCTGCTGTGGGCTTCCTCTTCAACATCGTCTCATCCCTTCTTTAAATGAGCTATTCATTTTAAACCTGCCGATTTCTTTGGAGCATTGTCCCCCTAAACTTTTCATAAAGCATCAGTGATTTCACCATTCTCCCTCCCAAACTTCATCATAAGTTTGATGTTTGTTCTTGCTTCAATTTTAGCAGAATTCATGTTGCTTTGATAGGGGCTTTTTTCTTTTTTTTTTTTTTCTTTTTTTTTATTTTTTTTTATTTATTTATTTTTTTTTATTTTATTTTATTATGTTATTGTGGGGTACAGTTAGGGGTTAGGCATACAAAAATATTTCGTTCAGGTACCCTTGTTGATAAGAGGTGTCTCCCCATCCTCAGATAGATACCCACCACCATTAATCCCATC